>CAOJBK012779781.1:0-11604 GCA_948294925.1 Codiaeum variegatum | reverse complement strand
CTATTTGGTACGAGCTTTCCCTTACCTTCTTTTTCCAGGTGCTTCCAGGCTCCTCATCATCGAGTCTCGTGCCTTGAGTATTCTTCTTTGGACACTTCAGTTGTAGCAGTTCGCCCCTCTATTCTTATAGTTCACGTTTTTCCTTTGGTTTCTCCCTGGGCCTTCTGAGGGGCTGCCTCTACTAAGTTCACATCTTCTTAGCTCCGGAGATACCGTCTTCCTCTTCCTTACGAATTGCATTGTCATTGTGGGGGCTGCATTACCATAGACGTGTAAATTCGAAACGTCTGGAAGAGGAATAATTAGCCTACACATTTGGATACTCACAAAGGCGTCTAAATCTCAAAGGAATGGTCTCCCCAATAGCACGTTTAGGTCATAGGCAGCTTTGTAACCATGAAGATTTCCATGACTTCCACAACCTTGGGGGCTATTCCCACTGTCACCGGTTGCTCGATGGTGCCCATTGCTGGAATGATGGCTTTATCTAAGGTTCATACTAGCACCTCCAGTGCTTGTATCTTCTAGCTTTCAATGCCGATTTGGGTGAAAGATTCCCATGATATGAGATTCACCGAACTTCCTGTATCCACGAGAATCCTCCAAACCTTAAAGTTTACCACTACTGGCGTGATCACAATGGCTTCCACCTTCCTAGTGGCCTTGGTAGCCAAAACCCCCCGCTAACTGCCTCGAACCATTGTAGAAGACAAGTTCTAATGGCTCGTGGGTTCGGGCTATCCCCTTCTCCTTATTCCTGCTAAGAGGGATCTCTTATGGCCCTTATGTGAGGCAAATGATATCTCCTACTACTCCATCTTCTATAGTTATGACCTGTGTTGCGTTCGATGGTCCAGCTTGGTCAGCTTTTTTGATGTAATTTTTTAGGTACCTTTGTTGAGTCAGCCTCTCTATCTCTTCCAGGAGTGAACGATAACTGTCGGTAGTGTGCCAATGGGTGTTGTGGAATTTGCACCACTGAGATCTATCCCACTTCTTAGGATTCGTCATGATTGGTCTTGGCCTCCTCCAGATATCCGTGTGTTGGAAGGATGTGAAAACCACCTCCGAGTTGGCATTTAAAGGTGTGAGGGGTCAAACCTCTCCCTCCTTGGTGGTTCAATTTGCCTTGGTAAGGGATTCTTCCTACTCAATGATCCTCTTGCCCTTGGAGTTGTGTCTTCCTTCCCTCTCTTGTGGGATGAACATCCCTCTTCTGGATTTCTCTTCTTGTAGAACCTACTTTCTCTAAAAGTGTCATCTTGCTTGATATATTCCTTCATTATAGCCATGGCCTCGTTCAATGTCTTTGGGGAATTTTGGACTAGAGCCTTGAAGTAGTCCTAGTGAGTTGTGCACTTCTGCAGGGCTTCGACTGCTCGAGGTTCATCTATGTCTGTCACCTTCAGTGTCTCCCAGTTGAACCGGGCTATGAAATCCCTCAGTGACTCGTCCGAACCCTATTCCACTTATTGCAAGGCTCGGGTCTATGTAGGTATCGGGATACTTGTGAAGAATCTCTTTATAAACAGGTTCACTAGACTCCATAATGAGTCTATGCTTCCTTCTGACAGACTATCATACCACTTCACTATGGCCCCTTCCATATGAAAGGCTTTGCACAATGCCTCTTCTTTAGTGGTTTACAACTCCAACAGGTGTTTGAATTCCATGACATGTGCCTTTGGGTCCTGGCTGCCATCATACTTTGTCATTTGTGGCTGTTTGAACTTCTCAGATATCTAAAACTCGTTGATCCTTCTACTAAATGGGGATCTCAGATTGAAAGTAAAGTTTCTCCTGTGGTCAGGCTTGGCTCCTGCCATTTCTTCCACATATCTCCTTACCTCTTCTCTCAACATGGCTCTCGAACCCTGATGGCTTAAGGCTTCTTGATCATCTTCCCCTCTTCGATTCTCATATCTGTGAGAATGTCTTCGCCTACCCTCCGAACCCTTGTAGGATTGACTCCTTAGGTCATCTTCTCCCCTACTTCTTCTAGCTTCGCTAGCTACGAACCTGCCTCCTGCTCCCTCTCTATCATCCTCCCTGAGCCTTCTGCTTCCTTCTCCCACTCTTTCCTCTTTAGCTAGCACTTCTAACATTGATCTAACTCCACCTCTCCCTTCTGTGGGCTTTGTTGGTGGAGCTATCCCTACTTTCACACTAGTGGGAGCATTGAAATTCAACCTTTTACTCACTGTAGGAGGGTCGTTTCCAACCTGGGCTAGTGGGTTAGGTGTTAGAGTTGGTTGGAGTTGTGAGAGTAAAGGGGCAAGGTTAGTGACTAGGCTTTGCAAAGTAGCCACTAGATCTAGAGTTGTAAGGGGTAGTGTAGGGTTTGGGGCTGGAGTTGAGGAGCTAGGCACTAGAGGTTACCCCATAAGACCTTGAAATGTTTGTAGGGAGGCAACTAAGTTGGTCCATACCACTGTTGAGACCTGGGTATTTACAGGGATGTTTGTTGCTTGTGTTGCGTTGGCAGGTGGAGGACTATTCTCCACATTATGGATTTCATCATAGGTAAATTCCATTTTGAGAGCTGTTATTGTAGGTTTTGCAAGGTGATTAGGAAACTCGGCGTTTTCCACATATGGTGCCAAATGATGCGTGGAGTGGTTCCATAGAGTCTGAATAGAATTCTTCTAGTTAGGTTGAGTCCACCTATAAAGACAAAGAAACAGTCATGGGTGGCCGGATAGGTGTCCGGCGTAAATCCTCCGACAGTCAAGTCAGTTATTGTAGAGGAGTTGTGAGAAAGCTCTCAGAAATGGAGTGTGTGACGCTTAGTGAATGTGCAAAGTCATACCTGAATGAGGCTATTCGAGAAGTATTTATAAGACTAAGCCCATGTAGCTAGGACAAGTGTCTGTTTGACCTCCTGTGGGTAAAACACGTGTCCGCTTTAGGTAGTCTGCATGTACCTTGATGGGATTGTGACATGACCGGAGGACTATTGACTTATGTAGTCTGTCTGTCTCTATCAGACGGATGAACCCCGAAGGCTAATCATATCTCTAAAGGTTCGAGAGGTTCGGGAGTGACTAGCTCCTAAACTGCTAGTTGTATTAAACCATAGTGATGCAGGGTCTCGAACCTCTAATTGATGTCGAACCATACTGATGTAGGGTCGTATCAGTAAGCTTCGCTTGAACTGTTTTAGTAGTAGTCTTTATATTTTTCCTATCGCTTGTGGTATGGGAAGTAGTGGATTTTAGAATACTTCTAATTGAGTTGAGAAATCAAACCTAATTAATTGTTTTATAAATCCTTCTACAAAAATTTTTATTTCATTTTCTTTAATTTTTATTTTGTTTTTTGAAAAAAGTTTATTTCACTAAATTTTTATTATGATATTTTATTTCAATTTTTAATTTTTATTTTACTTATGTTATTTTTTTTTGCTGACATGTATACTTTTTTTTTAAAGGAAAAATTATATATTTAAATTTTATAATACTAATATATATGATTTTTATTTTAACTTTTTGCCTTAGTACTAACATACGTATGATGGAGACTATGAAATCCAATAATGTAGAAGAGGAACATTATACTAATTGCATCAAGATCATAAATAAGAAAATTAGAAAAATCAAACAATTTTATTTCCTTTTTTCTTTTGAGTAACAACTTACACTATAATTGGTTATCGAAAAAAAAAACAACTTACATTTTTATTATTATTATTATTTTTGACAAAGAAAACAACTTACATTATACTTGTCAAGAGAAAATGAAATTTAATTACTTGAATGGGCAGTTTACTCCCAAACAAGAAAAAGAGTACAATGCAACTATTAAAAAATTAGAAATAAACAAAAAAAAAAGAATGATATCATCACCACTTTTAGTGATTAAAAAAAAAAAAGAATTAGTCATGAACAAACTATATAAAGTTATAAATTGATTTAAGAAGAAGTTGTAACGTCCTTGAAAAACTTGGAAAATGCAGAAGTAGCTTTAACTCTTACAACATCTCCAGCTATATTCATGGTGGACATTTTGCAAGTCCCACCTTTGCCTTGTCCAGAGACGTAAGAGCAAGAGTTCGAACCAGATGGTGGCACGTTCCCTTTCAGAGACTGAATCACCAATGGCCTCATTTCAGCAAGTTGTAATGAACCCAAAAAAATGAACAAAATTAAAACAATAATGGCAACCATGCTTTTCTTTTGTGAAATTGATAAACCCATTGTTAATTAATAAGCAGAAAATTATTTGGAGGAAAATGAAGTTTTATTAAATTGAATTGACCGCTGATATAATTTGATATGATTGCATGGAGTTATGTTATGGATATTTATACTAAAAAATTCTAAAGTTTTGACTGAAAAAAGGGCACGGGTTTGAAGGTTGAAATAGAATTAATCAACACACGGTACAAAATTTACGTAGTCATAGGAAAGAGAACGTGATGTACGAGCATCTCATTTTTATTTATGCTAATCACTATTATTTATGTTTTAATCTAAAGTCAATCCGCGGAATTAAATCATATGTAATTGTGTAACAGCGCCACTAAAATTAAATTAAAAATATAAGTAATGTTATTATTTAATAATAAAATTACACTATTACTAATATAGTTCTGCACTGTTACAATAAGTTTTTTCTCATTGAATTAAAAAAAATGACATTAATTTAAAAAAAAAAAACAATTATAATGAGCGTAAATTATAATGGGTGAGTATATTTTTGAACTAACTTATCAAATTAAGACTATTTTATAAATCAGTTTTTTCAAGAACGTATTACGCTCATTATCAAAATGTCTCGTTATATATTCTATTAGATAAATTAAATAATAATATATAATTTGTAGATTAAAAAAACTTATATAAATTAAATATTGTTTGATACATAGTCTTTTATACTTTTAATACGACACTACAATTGAATGTCAATATGCATTTCCTAAATTAGTGTATCAACTCACTACAAATAATTATAATTGAAATGTTAGTCTAAATTTTTTATTATTTATAAATTATTTGAAGCAATAACTTATTATACTATTTATTGAATTACAATATTTGTTGAATAATAATACTTTTTTTTATATACTACATTTTTTGTATATGTTTTTAAAGCAACATCTCAATATATATTGTTTTCTTTTATTTTGGTGTTCATTTCTTACCAGTATTTTCTTATCATTAATAATTTCTTTTTTTAATAAATATTTTTTAATATTTTCATAGTTTTTGTTAAAACATAAATCCTATATTGAAAAATTACAAACATACACATGGATATATTATACTTTGAATTTCATGCATAATTGGTAAGTTCTAACCTTTTAGCCATGCATGAGTCTAAACATTATTACCCATTCTCAAATTCTTACATGGTATCAGAGCAAAATCGATCCTTGTACCCCTCAGCTCTTCAATCATAAATTCGACTGTAATTTCAAATTTTCTTTATCTCTGTCAATTTCTGAGATATTATGGGTTCTTGCCCTATAAGGGGTTTCTTCAATTGTGTTTCCCTCGATAAATAGGGTTGATTTCAGTTCTTGCCCCGTAGTGGATTTCTTCAATATTTCGCCCGATAATGGGCTTTCAAATTTGATTTTTCGATTGTGTTAGGCTTTCGGTTGTATGACCCAGTCTATATTATAAATTTATAAGTGTCAAGTCCAAATTAAAAAAATCGTCTCAATCCAGTTGCCACTTAGGAGATGGGGTGGTTAAGACATAAATTTCACATCAAAAAATTACAAATCTACACATAGGTATATAATGTTTGGGACTTGATGCCCAATTGGTAAGTTCTAACTTTTTAACCATACATGAGCCTAAACATTATTATTCATTCGCAAATTCTTACAAATTTTTAATAATACACTTCATACGTTGCTAATATGACCCGTTATATGTCGTAAATATATATTGTTAAATGTCAACATTTAAATGATAAATAATTAATTAAAAATAAATAATTAAATATTTTTACTACTTACTAATAAACACATATGAATCGTATTATTAAGATTTGCTGTTCCTAAAATAAAACTATGTAATTTATTTTTATTTAATTCATAATAAAAGACTAACTTTTTAATTATATTGATTATTGTTTGTCACACATCCACCAATTATAATTTAAGATTTTTTCAACAATATATTCTTTAGTATTGGCATATGATTAAAATTGGCAAAACAGTTAAATACAGTTAAATCTTTACTTGCATGCATGGAATAATGGGATTAACAAAAATAATTAAATTCTATAGTTAAATTATTATGTAATATATAATTTATCATTTAACTATTGGTAAATCATTTTATCATTAGTATTTAACTATTGATAAATCCTATTGTGATTATATACCCTTTAATACACAAGCACGCTCTAATACATGAGTAAACTACCTTACTGATATGGGTCAAAATAAGGAGGCTAAGGCCAATAACTCATGAGCTCCTAGAAAACGGTCCAAAATGACCGGGCCCAACTGGCGAAGGAAGGAGTTTTAGCATGCTTTATGTCGAAGAGACCCTCTAAGTGGGATCTACATCACACAATTAGACATTATATTTCCAAAGATAGGTGTCAAGCTTCCACCTAAGGACATATGCCTTACTCTCATATAGGGACACGTGTTAAAGTTTAAAATAGGGACACATGTCATGCTCTCACTTGGGGATAACTTACTACATTAATCAGATTCCTTCACATGGCACTCTAGTAACAAGACAAGTGTTCATACAAAGAATCTTAAAAATACTATAAATACCCCTTAATGACACACATTTCAAGGTATGCAATTTCAACCATAAACACTCTAGAAACCCTGATCCATTCTGTTCTAAGGGCTCCTCTGAGCTTAAGGTATCACAAACCCATGACAAACTTGAGCGTCAGAAGATCCTTGTCAGGCTCAAGGCCTAGCCTTTTAGCTCACATTTGTTCATTGTGCAGGCAGCTCAAATCCAAGATTCAATCTAATATAACCCGAGCAAAAGAAGATCAGTAGTTGTAAGTTCATAGCCTATCAAAATGGTGTTGTCTGTGGGAAATCGATTGAAAAGCTTTTCTTGATCTCAAATAACTATTTTTCTTTTTTTCTTTAAGGATAGTCACATTGGCTTTTTTTTCTTGTTCAATAGCTTGCACTTTCTAGAGATTCCAACCATGGATGACCCTCAAGACACTAGAAACAACAACACTAAAGCTTCACTAAGCAATCTTACCGAAATAATACCCATGAAACTCCAGCCACAAACACCAACACCGCAGTCGCTCCTAACTTAGCAGCACCTTTCCAAGCCGTAGCCGATCTTCTGAGAAACTCATAGACAAATACAACCTTTGTCATGCCCCCACCTTAAGCTTCAACTAGTGCATCCCCAAACTTGTCACCAGATATGCAAAACATTTTGGGTGCACTAGCGCCTTTCCTACAACTCCTGCATAATTAAAGCTCCAAGGCAACAGAGAAATAAGAATATGCCAGTTGCCAAATAGGACAGCCAGAACTAGGCTATTCCAAACACCCAAATGAGGGAGGGAGGATAGACCGCAAGTATTTACAAGCAGGTTGAGGTTAGAGATAGGAGCTATAGGAGGTAATCATGTCGACCCAGCTAGTAAAGAACTAAAAGGGGATGATGGGAGGCGAAGGCAAGATGGGCAGGACGTTGAGGTGGAGAGAAGTTTGGCAGACTCTATGAAGTCCAAGCTTGAAGAGGAAGAAGACAGGAGAGGAAGAACGGGTCTCTCTAGAAGAGAGCACAGTAGAAGGAGAACTCACCATGGGTTCTGATCTCGAAGAAGAGAACATGAGGCTACAAGCCATGACCCGAGGGATATGAGAGAGATGGTGAAGTGGTGTATGGAAGAGCTTGGGAGAGAAGGAAATCAGGAGATAGGGATTTGACACTAGAACTAAAATCTCCATTCATCAGAAGAATAGCGGATTGCCAATTGCCAAGTAAATTCAAAGTCCTAAACATCATCAAGTATATCATGTCCACGGATCCAAGAGCCCACATCCTAAACTACAAACATGAGATAGAATTACAAATAAGGGATGATTAAGCATTATGTAGGGCCTTCAGGGGATCGTTAGATGGAGCGATAACCAAATGGTATGATAGTTTGAAGGAGGGACGTATAGAAAATTTTCAGCAGTTGGTGGAGAGCTTTATGAAGAAATTTACAGCCAATATTCCCATCGAAATGCAAACTCAGGCTCTAAAGCTTGTGAAACATGGTCAAAATGAATAGCTGAGAGACCTTTTGGCCATGTTTAATGTAAAGGAGTTGAAGGTGACCTGTTTGGACCAAGCTAGGGTGGTAGAAGCTTTGCAGAAGTGTACCACCCATACTGACTTTTTTAAAAAGTTATCTAGAGAATTGCCAAGTAGCCTCGAGGAAGCTATGACTATAGCACAAAAATATATCCGACAAGATGACGCCTTCCGAGTGAGTCAATTCGCTTGAAAGAGGAGAGGGGATGATGAAGACGCCCCTTCAAAAAAGAGCAGGAAGAAAGAAACTAGGGGGATCAGTGGCTCTAAGAGTGTGACTTTGCAGCAGGAGAAGGAAAAAGAGCCTACCAAGAGAACCTTTGATGTGACTAAGTTGACCCTTCTGAATGCCAGGCTAGAGGTTATCTTTACAGCCTTCCAAAACCAAGCCATAAGGAAAAGGCCGAAGCCGATCAGGAAAGATCCAGACAAGAGGGACAAGATGAAGTTCTATGAGTTCCATAATACACACGGTCATACCACTAACTCTTGTAGGCACTTAATGGAAGAAATAGAGCAGTTGATCAAGCAAGGGTATTTGAAGAGGTTTGTGAGGGATAACAAAGACCCAAAGCTGCCAGTGGTAAATGATGGGACCTCGAGAGATATTGCTTGTCTCAAAGGAGGACCTCATGAAGAAGTAACAAGTAAACAAGGGTAAGGCTGTGGCCCAAATTCAGGAGACACCGGAGTTTGTATTTTATAATGGCCAAAAGCAGTGGGCCGAAGAAGATGGGATAACGCCGAAGCGAGCTAATCCAATCGTCATCAAAGAGATCATCACGAATTATAATGTATAGAGAATTTTCGTGGATAATGGGAGGTTAACTAATCTATTATCCTTTGAAGCATATCAGAAGATGGTAATAAAAGGGTTATAAGTTGAAAGAATTAAAGAACCCAATCTAAACATTGGACAATACAGAAATTCCTGTAGCAGGATATATCAAATTACCCTTCACTACAAGGGTAGCCCGAGGAGTGTGACGGTGATGACACTTTTTGTGGTGGTAAAGATCCTGATGGCTTACAATGTCTTAATGGGAAGACTGTTAAGATACCAATATGTGAAGAGGAAGAGTGAAGTTCCCTTTGTCCGATGGGATAAAATTTTGTGTTTACAGTATCCTGAAGCTAGAGTATGAGGAAAACTTTATTTGAAAGAGGAAAAGCATGATCCATATACAAACAGAAGAGGGGTGCAGGTGTGCATGGCCCAAGAGGAAGTAATATCAAATAGAAGAGCCTATCATTGGGGGGAGATGAAGTCATTTCTAGTTGATGAAGAGAAACCAAAAACATGATTGAAGGGGAACAAAGAGTTGGAGGAGAAGGTTGAGGTAAAGAAGTTCTTGATGATCCACAAGGGAACTTTCGCATAGGATTCCTTAAAGACACCAGGGATAAGCCCGAAAGTGATGACTCACAAGCTCAATATAGATCTAACCTTCAAGGCAATGACTCAAAAGAAGAGGTGCTTCGGCATAGAGAGGCAGCCAGTCATTGATGAAGAAGTTGACAAATTGACGAAGGCTTAGTTCATTAGAGAAGTTCAATTCCCTAAATGGCTGGCTAACATAGTCCTGATGAAGAAGGCTAATAGAAATTACAAGATGTGTATAAACCTCACTGATTTGAACACAGCCTATTTGAAGGATTTATACCCGATGCCAATGATAGATAATTGGTAGATTCCACTACGGGGTACAAATTTCTCTTCTCCCTTAATGCTAAACAAGGAATCACCAAATCAAGATGGATCCAGAGGAGGAAGAAAAGTTTTCCTTCATTAATGAGAAAGACACTTATTTTTATACCTCTATGCCCTTTTGCCTTAAAAATGCAGGTGCCACATATCAGAGATTGGTCAACAGGATCTTTAAGGATCAACTGGGTAAAAACATGAAAGCATATGTGGACAATATGATTGTGAAGAGTAAAAGCTTCGAAGAGCATGTGGAACACCTAAAAGAAATCTTCGGAGTGAGAGACTGATATGGGATTAAATTAAACCAAGAGAAGTATGCATTCTTCATATAAGGTGGAAAGTTCCTTAGGTACTAGGTGAGTGAGAAGGGGATTGAGCATAACCCAGATAAGGTGAAAGCAATCTTAGAAATGCTAGCTCAGAAGAATGTGAAGGAGCTCCAGAGATTGACTGGGAGATTGATGGCACTTAATTGGTTCATGTCCAAGACGGTAGAAAAATACCTGCCATTTTTTAGAAGACTGAGGAAGAACACATCATTCGAGTGAACAATGGACTGTCAGGAAGCCTTCGAAGAACTCAAAGCCTACCCAGGGTTAGAGTAAGTGTTGAGCAAGCCTTTACCAGGAGAGGAAGTACTCATACACCTCTCAGCATTCCTATATTCTATCAGAGCTATATTAGTGAGGGAGGAAGAAGGAATACAAAAGCCAATATACTATTTCAGTAAAGTCCTACAAGGACCAGAGCTTAACTATTGACCCATTGAGAAATTTGCTTACTCTCTTTTTATGTCCTGTAGGAAGTTCAAAGTCTACCTCTAAGCACATTAAGGGGCAGTGGTGACAGACAAACCCCTATAAAAAACTCTTCACAATCTAGAAACTTCGGGAAGGATGTTGTCCTGGTTCATAGAGCTCGGACAATATGCTTTGCAATACCGACCTAAAGCGGCAATTAAAGCCCAAACATTGGCGGATTTCATCTCTGAATGCTCACTCATGAAGGAAAGTGGAGGGATAGTTTAAGAAGGTGAAGAAAAGGCAAATTCATCAACCACCTTGGAGTTATATGTTGAAGAAGCTAGCACTTAGAAAGCTAGTGGAATAGGGCTTATCCTTAGGAGCAGCACTGAAGTTCTCTTAGAATACACTCTAAAACTGGACTTCTCAACAACAAACAACATGGATGAATATGAAGCATTGGTACAGGGACTTAGACTGGCTAACTTCCTATCAGTGGAAAAACTGTGCATTTATAGTGACTCGCAATTAGTGTTGGGGGATGTTGATGGGATATTCGAAGCTAGGAAAGAAGAAATAGCAAGATATCTAGCCATTGTCAGAGAGTAAATCCAGAAAATGCAAGAGTGAGGGGTGAAAGTAGAGTACCGAAAAGTCCCAAGGCTTCAAAATTGCCGAACGAACAGTTTGAGCAAGCTAGCAGTAGGACACCCCTTGGGATACCCCGACAAAGTCTTCATGGGGTCTTTATCAGTTCCTAGCATAAGCGAAAGAGAAGAGGTATAATGGAAGTAGAGGAAAAGTGAAGCTGGATTTACCCAATCAAGGCCTATTTGGAGAAAATAGAGTTGCCACAAGACCCGAAGGAGGTGAAACAAGTCAAAAGGTGCAT
>CAOJBK012779230.1:0-15496 GCA_948294925.1 Codiaeum variegatum | reverse complement strand
ACCTATGAACTATCAGAAATGGGATAGATGATTCCAGCATCAAATAGTTTGATCACCTCTGCCTTGACCACCTCTTTCATTTTGGGATTTAGCCGTCTTTATGTCTACACTACCAGTTTGTACTCATCCTTTATAGGAACCTTATAAGTGCAATATGATGGGATAATCTTCTTATGTCTGCTATTTTCCATGCAATAACTCCCTTATGTCTCATCAAAAGATGGATCAATTTCACTTTTTGCTCATGTGACAACTGGGCACTTAGGATAATTGGAAGCCATTTTCCTTCCCCCAAGAAAGCATATTCCAAATAGTCTGGGAGTTCCTTAAGCTCCAACTCCGAGGGATCTTCTATGAAGGGTTTAGTCTTTTTCATATTGGGAATCTTAATTGACTCAAATGCCTTTTTTTTCTTTCCATGTATCCAGTACCCTCCAAATTTATTAGTTCTTCCTTGGCCACTATATCCTTTTCCTCAATGTTTTTTCTATAAAAAACACCTTCAAAGGGGTCTTTGAAAGTGAAATTGTAACAAAATTGAGAGTCTCATGCTCACAAAGATCCTCCCATGAGCCCTCATCATAAAAAAAAGAAGGGTGTTTGATGGATTGGGTTACATTAAAAATCACTTTCTCCTCACCCATCCTTAAGGTAAGGGTACCCTTAGGGATATCAATGGTGGCACTGGCTGTGTTTAGAAATGGTCTTCCTCAAATCAAGGACACATCTGTGTCATCATCCATTTCCAACACAACAAAGTCAACCAGGAATATGAATTCCCCTACCTTTATTAACACATCATCAACATTCCCTTAGGAGAAATTACGGACTTGTCTGCTAATTGAATTGTCATTTGTGTTAGTTTTGGTTCCCCAATATTAAGCTTTTTAAACATATGATAAGGCATTACACTTATGCTAGCTCCTAGGTCCACTAATGCCTTTTTAATTTCAAAATTGCCAATTAAACAAGGGATATTGAAACTACCGGGGTCTTACAATTTCTTTGGAAATCTTTTTTGAATGATGGCCAAAGACTTCTTAGATAAATGCAGCATAGATACTTCTTCGAGATTTCTCTTATTAGAGATGAGCTCTTTCAAAAATTTTGCATATTTGGGCATTTGTGTGAGTCCTTCAGCAAATGGGATATTTATATGAAGTTGCTTAGTGAGTTCAAGAAACTTACCAAATTGGGCGTCTAAGCAGTCCTTTTGTAGACGTACTAGATATGGCACTTTTGGTTTGTACTCTTTGACTAGTGTTAGTGCTTTTAGTTGGTCATCTTAATTATTTTTCCCCTTTTCTTTCTTAACCTCAACTTCAATTCAACATGGTTAGGCTTTGTATCCTTTTTCTCCTCATTCATCTTATTTTCCTTAGCTTCCCTCTCCACCATTCTACTACTTCTCAAAGTGATAGCCTTTAATTCCCCTCTTGGGTTGGCCTCGATGTTGCTAGGTAAAGCACCCAGGGTCCTCTCACTTTTGATTCTTAAGGTTTGTTAAAGAAGCTTGAGTGTTCCTATTAACGGCCTCTTGATTTTGAAATCAAATGTCCATTGACTGAACGAATTTCTCCATCATCTCTTCTAAGCTACTCTTTTTATATGGAGGAGCTTGTTATTGCACTTGTGTTAGGGGATATACCCTTTGTTGAAATCTCAATGGAGGATCCCTTTGTTCGTTATTGTCCCTCCATGAAAAGTTTGGGTGGCTTCTCCACCCAAGATTGTAAGTATTTGAGTAGGGGTTATTTCCACCCCTTTGCATACCTCCCATGAAGTTGGCTTATTCTTGAGACCCAGTTGCACTAATTGAACCACTTAAGCCTACCATGTTACACTCTTAGAAAGGGTGGTCACCACCACAACTCCCACAATATAAAGCTAGAGCCCTTGAGGTACCCGAAGTGAATGCATCAAATTTCCTTATCAAAAACTCCACTTATGCTAATAGAGATGTCATGGTGTCTATAGATTGTGCACCTAGCACTTTTAGTCTTGGAACTTCTCTAGGATATGGAAGCCATTGATAGTAGGATATGGACATTTTATCGATCAACTCCAAATTCTCCTTCGGTGTCTTATCACCCAACATTCCACCACCGGTCAAGATTAAATTTTGCTTATTTACATAAGTCAACCCATTAGTGAAAGTTTTAATTAACTGCCATGTGGAGAAGCCATGATAGGGGCATTTGAGAAGTAAATCCTGGAATCACTCCCAACCCTCATACAATGACTCTCTCTCTCTCTTGTTGGATGAAAAAGTATATTTCATGCCTTAACTTTATGGTCTTGGCAGGTGGAAATTACTTATATAGGAATTCTTCTACCAATTATGCCAAAGTTGTGAATTGGCTCTCGGGGAAGGACTTGAACCATTTCTTCAGGTTATGCCTAAGAGAGCAAGGAAATAACTACAAGTTAATCGCATCGTCAGTCACCCCATTCATCTTAAACGTGTCACAAATCTCCACAAATTCATCAAGGTGTGTATGAGGATTCTCATTAGTGAGATCGCCTTACTAAAATGAGTTATGTATCATCTAGATAATGGCTGGCTTGATCTCAAAGTTGTCTGCCTCAACCCCCGGCCTCCAAATAGGACCTCCAACATCAGTAAGGTCCACCTTCGTAAAGTCTTGCATTATTCTTCAGATGGGGGCCTAACTCCTTGGCCATTTCTATCATCAACTCCACTGTTACCATTTCCTACACTTTCTCCTATGGTATTCCTATTCCCTTCGACGCCATAATTCCCATTACCTTCTCTATTACTAATGGTATTTTTATTGCCACCATTGCCATTATTACCATTATTGTCATCGTTACCTTCCATATTATCTTCGGGTATCTCTATATTTTCAAGCTCTATTGTGCTCTTGAGAACTGCCAAAAGTGGATCACCTCTGGCCAAAGCTAACCCTATTTCCCTTTATTGTCTTTGATTTCTTAAAGTTCGCTCGAGCTCTGGATTGTAAGGGAATAGTTTAGAGTGGTTAGCTCTAGTCCTAAACTAGTAGTTAAACTATAATAATAAGAGCAACTAAAACTTAATAAACAGGAAAATAAAAGGCAAAATCAATAGCTTTAGATTTATTATTAATGTTAATTGTATCAAACTAAAAATAAGTCCCCGGCAATGGCACCAAAAACTTGATAGCAATTTTGCTTCACACCCGCAAGTACACAGGATCATATCAAGTAGTAAAACTGGTTAGTCTCGGTATCGTTCTCCCAAAGGACTTGTTTATGTTCGAACAATGAATCACTAACTCACTTTCCTGAACTATTATTTAGTTCACCAATAATTTGAGTTCTTTCATAACTAAAACTAAAGCTTTAACTAAATTAACTAAATAATTAACTAGGTAATTAATGAAGCAATTAACAAAGGAAATTAAAACACAAAGATAAGAAAGAAGAATGAGAAATGTTTACCTAGATTTTGACTTATATTTGACTCAATTGCATAGATAATCAACAACTCAATAAGAATTTAAAGCATACATCAAGTGGGCTTTTAACATATAAACTAGGTTTAATTCTTTCTCTAGCAATCAAACCTCTAATTCCTAAGTAAATGAGGGGATTCTCTTCTCACAACCAATCAAATAGGAAAAGCATCAAGATTCATATGAAAAAAGCATAAAC
Source organism: Codiaeum variegatum (assembly GCA_948294925.1). Taxonomy (NCBI): domain Eukaryota; kingdom Viridiplantae; phylum Streptophyta; class Magnoliopsida; order Malpighiales; family Euphorbiaceae; genus Codiaeum; species Codiaeum variegatum. Next base: position 11,839 of record CAOJBK012779230.1, on the reverse strand, counting down.
CCTAGGTGTCCATGAATTTATCTCTAGGAAACATAACAAAACCAAAGGTTCTTAAGTGTTCAAAACTTAGCCTTTCTATCCCTAGCAAAGATTAAGCAACAATAATTATCATTGAGCATGTAATTGAAGATGAAAAGTGCAGAAATTAAGAATAAAAAACTTGACTTAAAGAAAACCCTAAACATTCATTGAGTATAAAAGTTGATTAATCCATACAAAATAACTAATACTTTTCTAATATAGGTAAACTAAAGAATTTAGTTCGTAACTATAAGATTACAATAGAAAATTAAAGGAAGAGAGAGAGAGGAACTAAGAAACCCATATGGAATCTTAGCTCAATACCTAGAACCCTTTCAATCCTTGTTGAATCATTCCTTAATCTTGACCTTGAAGTGCTAATCTCACTCAAATTCAGCTCCTTGATCTACTTTTTCCACATGCTTAGCTCTGCTAGGATTTTAAGAGCTAAGAAGTAGAAAAATTCCAAAAGTCCTATTTTTTTGCAACAGTCTAGCTTTTATACTACTTGAAATATCATGGTCACAGCCATTGCTCATGATCATGACCTATACCCATGAGAAATGCCATAATCTACACCTTGAGAAACAATATCCTCATATATGGTCACGGTTGTGGCCTATACCTGTGACTAGTCAAACAATTGCTGTGTGAATCATGGCTTTTGATCCTTGAAAAATAGTTACATTCCATAGGCTCACAAGCATTTATCACACCCATGAGCAATACTTATGATCACAATACAGCCCACTATATGAATATTCCCTGACTCCCTTTAGTCCAGCAACTAAAAGTTAGCTCACAAGCATTGTTCACGCCCATGAACAATGTCAGTGACTTCTCTTTCTTGCTTAGTTATGAATCCTTTTCGCTCTTTTTGCATGCTAAATCCAATGTTTTTCATTACTTAGCGCTGGATTGATGTTCAGACCTACAAAAGCTGAAAACATACTAAACCAAAACAAATTAAATGCAATTAGATAAAGATAATAGCTAAGAAATGAAGTAAAAAACTAGGTATATTTGGCCATTTTCAATTTTGCATAGTAAGATTTTTTTCCATTAACTAATTGTCCCTTTCCTCATTAATTAACAATAAATTGTGCTAAAATTAGTATTAATGCTTCTTTATATTGCATTGTTCTATATAATTGCTCTATTATTAGATTGAGAACTAAAAGAAAATATATTTACAGTCAAGTAATGAAATCTAGACTATTTAGAGGATCTTGTTAAGATATTTAAGATAAAAAATTCTAAATTTGAAAGATTGGTCTCATAGTTTAGCCCTAGATGTTTTTATTGTAGGTGTGAGGTCCCGTTCGTAGCCCGCAGGATTTCCCAGTGCTCCTTCGAGTTTATGGCTCTAGAAAACTGACCATGAGGGGTCAGATTACACCTTGCATCATTGTTGTGACTAGGTCCCACATTTGTACACTCCACATGTGTTTGTTGGTATACACGTGTGTTGTGTTACAGTCGCCACTTAATCTTTAAGAAAAAAAAGGTTTTCCTTAGGTAATTAAGAAACTAGTTAAAGTCCATTTAGAAAATGATTTTTCCCAATTATTTTGAAAAGGCTGGCCTGTAAGACATAGTTGGGTTCGGGGATTCATGATTTCATAAAAAATTTTAGAAAAAAAATTTTCTAATTCTAAACAGTTTTCGCTTAAGAAAGTGCATAGTTTTGGCTAAATTGGTTTCATGTATGCATGGCCTTCATTTAACCCATTGCGTGTTCTAGGGAAGGCACACATCCCAAATAACGATATAAAGTAGAATAGCTATATAAACTATTACACAAAAAAATAGAAGCAACAAAGGGGATCTTTTCTCTAGTCTAAAAAGAATCTGGGAAACACACACATTCTCTAAAATGATTACAAACTGGAAAAAACCAATTAATGAAAATAATACAAACGGTGGCTCGAATCATAATAACAAAAATAACAGAAATAAAAAAAAAATAAAATTTAAAGGAAAATAAAGAGAAATATAATTTTGGAGTTGAAACCGTGAAAAGGCTTGTCGGCGTATCCCTTTGAATGGGAACAAAAGCCCACGCCATTCTCCCTTCCCACGAAGGGTGGGGCTATTCTTAAAAACAACGGGTAATGGTTTTGTTAGTTCAAAAGCTTATTCATTTTTAATTTAAAAAGAATTTATTGAGTTGGTCTTTAATCATTTTAGAGTTTGATTAAAATTGAATTTTGATAAAGAGAGTCACCTAGTTCATTTTAGGGCTTTTAATTTGAATTCTTTTAGAAAAATAATTATTGATAATGTAAAAAATGCCTTATCAATTTTAGAGCTTAATTCTGAACTAGAAGGAATCATAAAATACTATATTGTATTTACCTTTGGCTTGCGATACTTCGGGAGTGGTTCTCGGAAGGCTTGATAAACTCAGACCATGTCTCCGTTGTATTTGGAGAGGACTAATTAGTGTCTGTATAGAGTGTGCTGTTGAAAATTGAAATAGGTGTCTGATTGGAACCATTAGAAAATGAAAATTGCTTGGTGAAAATCTAGTATTTCAGGTCGATTTAGTGTATTTTTTGTGTTTGTGGAGGGTTTGAGAGCGTTTGGGAATGTCTATAGTCAGATTGAGCATTAAAAGAAGGTTTGAAAAGTCTCTCAAAAATTGACTTGGAGGGTCGAATTTATAGAAAATTGAGTCAGAAAATCTAGGGCGTAGTGCATTTGGCCCAAAATGCGTGCTTTATGAACCAAACGCAAGCATTTGGAGTCAAAACGCAAGTGTTTGAGCCCAAACTCATGCATTTGGGTCTGGTGCACATATTTGGGCCTGACTGTCTGGGCCCAATTTTTCTGGGTCTGGTCTGATATGATTCGGTTCGATTTTTTAGGTTTTCTAAGTTCGTTTAAGGTCTTATTCGAGCACAGTTTAAACTGTTGGGCTCCTATTAACAGGCTGAATTTAATGGTGCAAAAATTATGGGTTTCTCTTTAAGAATATTTTCAAACATGCAAAATTTTCCATGTAAACCTTGCAATATAAAATTTTCATCTCGGGGGTTATGCCGAATGCAACAAGGGGCGCTACCCCTTGACCATGTTTCTTTTCTTAAATCTTTAAGTCCAATTGAGACTCGTAAGGCAATATATGATTTTGGTGGTGTAAAATTGAAGGTTCGTAGCTGCCCCTTATCTGAATTAGCTTTGAGCAGAAGTTGATTTTGATGATAGTAAACCCATATGTGCCATGTCGGATTCTAGGCTTGTGATGATGGATATCAGTTTTTAGGCATATGATAATGATATGTCAGCTTCTAGACTTTTGGTGGTGCCATGTCGGATTATGGGCTTATGTCATATCTGCTTTTGGGTTTATGACATGTCATCTTTTAGTGCCAAGTTGAATTTTGGGCTTGTCAATATGTTAAATTATGGGCATATGTTATGCCAGCTTCTAGGTTTACAGTGTGCCAAATTGGGGATACCAAATATTGCAAGTGTGATGCGGATCTTAATAATCTTGCCATAGGAACTTATGGGCTTGATGAATGTTGAATTTGTATTATGTAAGACTTTGACTTTGTCAGATTCTGAGTTTTTCGGACCTTTGCATTGGGGTGGAGACTTCTTTGAGAGGATGCCCCTAGATATTTGTTGGATGATGCTAGTTGAGGGAGATGCATGAGATGTACGCTGAGGATGGCCCACAATGGGTCTTTGTTTCGTAAAGGCTTTGCAAAACTTTGAAATAGTTATTTTTTAAAAAATGAAGTATTCTATGAGTTACCCTTACAAGTAGAGCAATAATTCAGCCATATGATGCATGGGTGATGTAAGAACTTGAATAAGGTTGAGGGAATCAACCTTGGGCAATGTAGGGTTTGGTGGTGCTTCAGGTTGTGAAAGTTGATTGGGTACTTTTGAGTGCTTTAGACTTAGTGGAACACGTGTTTAAGCTTGTTTCTGATTCTCGATGTATTGCTTGGCTTAGAGCCCGAGGTTGAAAAAAGGCTTTTGGGTTTCAGTAACACAGAAGGTGATATGATGAACTTGTCTTCTATGGCTATTACACCTTTTGAAGAAAAGGGTCTTGTCAATGATGGGTATTTGGGCGATAGGTAAAGATTTATGCTTTTTCTTTTTTCATTCAGATAGTTGATGAGATGACTGAATGGATTGGCTAATACCCTAGATGGGTGAAGGAAAGTTTGTGGTTGCACTAATTACTTGGGCCAAGGTTCCGCTTAATTTTGGTAGTGGTTGTCGCTCCACTGGATATTTGTAATCAACTTTGTATTGGTTGACTACACTTGGGGAATAGTCATTGGCTGACTCCTTCGGAGGTCTAGTTGTATCTGATTCTTATCTAGGACATGTTCTAAGGAATCCACAGGGCAAATTTTGCTACTTGAGAGAACCTTTGGGGATGAGTTCGGTTCCCTTGGGGAATTGTTGTGTCTGAGATAGGATTGAAGGATGAAGGGTGAGTGATTTGTTAGTTTTATTTAGAAGGTCCATCAGGGGATGTCCTTTTCAAAAAAGGATAAGTAATGCATTTGATTTTTCAATGTTCCCTTTTTCATGTTCCAAAAGGCGAATAAGAGTTCAATAAAAATTATTATTTTGATTAAAAGTTCTAATTTTTGCCTAAGTCCCCTTTTTAAGTTTTAAACTTAATGAGCAGCCTTGATTGTTACTTATACCGCTTTTTCAATTTTCAGTCTAGCAGGATATATCCTAATTTTTGCCTAAGCCACCACTTAGGTTTTCGGTTTAGTGGGTTTCATTTTGTTTTTTTATTTTATTTTATCTTTGTTATTCATTTATTTTCACATACTTGTCAAAGAGCCCGAATGGGATGGAATGTGAAAGACATTGAGTTTTAATATATGCTTTCGACCGTACCCAATGAGGGTTGCCTATATATCTCTGTACATTGATTTTGAAAACTTGAATTCAGAATACAATTTATGATTTTGGAGAATTAGGCCATGTAGTTCTTTTTACAGAAATGATGAGAATGATGCAAATGCAATGCTCAAATAGTTTATCACTTTAGTTGATCTAGATTATTGGATGATTGAACTAATTGTTGATGATGCCTATCTTGATGACATCTCCACTGATCACGATCTTCTTGATGATGAATGGACCACTTGATGGAGGTCATAGTTTTCCTCTAATATCTAGTGTGGGTTGTCTGATTTCTTTGAGGACCAAGATACCTTTGTTCAGGTTTCTGTCCTGACTTTTTTAATGAAGTGCCTTATAAGCTTGAGTTGGTAGTTTTGAGCTTGGTGAAGGTCTTCCATGATATTGAGTTGTTTAAGGTAGGCCTGTTGCTAGTTAATTTCATTAATTTGTCCCTCTTGGATAATTCGGACAGATTGAGCTTCCAACTGGTAGGACTACTTCCATTTCGCTGAGTAAGGTGTTGCTTAGGTAGCTGATTTGAATGAAGTTCTATATCCAATAAGGGAGTTTGGCAAGTGGAGATGCCAACTTTTGTGATTGTTGATTTTTTTTACAAGAGCCTTGTTGGCAACCTTTTTTATCTGTAAGAAGAATACTTATGATGTTTGAAAGTGGCCACCTCTTTTAAAAGGTGAGGCCATTTTCTGTGATAGCTTTGGAAGGAACACCATACTTTGTGATGATGTCTATCTTGATGAATTATGCATCCTTTTTTCTGAGTTAAGGACTTAGGAAGGTGTAACTTCTACCCACTTCATGAAGTAGTTGACGACTGCCAAGATGTGTAGTTGACTGGCTTAGAAACTTTTCCTTTGATTAGAACTGATGATTCAGCTTTCATGTGCTTGAGATTTTGTTTGACAGGCTTCCAATCTGGATAAGCTGGGATCTCATGGATAGTGATGCTTGGATTGAGACTGAGCTTCTGATGAAGTAACATTTGAACTATTTGATTCTTATATATGTACTAGACCTGTTTGAGCATGCAAATTCAATGAATGTTGTTTTTTTAGATGAGTTTTAGCATGAATAGGCTCCTTAATAGCATTAGTTATTTGGTTTATTTTTTAATATTATCTTTTTTCGATTTTGATTAAACTTGGATTCACCAATTGGAATACTAAAAGAGAATAAGGAAACATGATTAGAAAAGCTAGTTCAGTTTTTTTGGCCTAAAAAAAAGGACAAGCATGGTTTGACAATTGAAGGTAGGGGATGGGTTACATGGAGGACCTAAAGGTTTCAAACTCTGACACTTCAAACTTAGTTGACTCTGGCTCAGGAAGGCTTTTTAGATTCAACTTCCATTTTAGAATCTAGTGGGACTTTCTTCGAGGGACTAGTTGTTTTGGCTTCTCAGTTGTGGAAGGATCAGTATGCAATTTCACCCGAGATTCTATATTCTTCATAATCCTTAGAATAGGTTGATTGACAATCTTCGGAATAGGTGCTCCTCAATGGAAGAGGCTTTAAGAATGGAAGATACTTGGGACTCAGTATCAATTATGTCTTCGACGTGGGAGGCAATGGAAATAAGTGTTTTGAAATTTGGCAGGTATTGTGTGATTAGTCTGTCTCGATACAAAGGGAACAAAATTTTCACAACTAAGTCAATTTGTTCAGATTTTGTTGGTCTGTTTACCATTTGTGAAGCTTTTTCCTCTACCTAGTAATGAATGAGGAAAAGGTTTCTTAAGGTTCTGTTTATTAGTCTCTAGATCTCTCCTTGTAACATCAATTTCTTCATTACATGAGTATTGTTTTACAAAGGCATTATATATAGATTTTCAGGTCAGTTTCTTGGAATCATCTACCTGGACAAATCAGTTCAGAGGTACACCAGTAACTGACTATTGAAAAAGTTAAGCAAGGAGGGGTGAACGGTGCCATCATAGATTTTGAGATGTATTTTGGGATAGGTTGTGTCATTAAATTTTTCAAAGGAAAGCATTCAAAACTTTAGAGGTAATATTGCATTTTGAAAGGGGCTAAGGGATCTGACATCCATTGTCATCTCTTTCTTTGATAGTATTTTATATCTCTTTATACTTTTCAAATATGACATTAAGGAGAGAATGAACTTGAGCTCACTTTTGGAAAGGATCCTTAAGGGAGGTTATTAGTTTAATGCACCTATAGTTAGGTTGTCTAGGGATGGAATTTAGAGTGATGTCTTTTACTATAGGCTCTTTGCCAGAATTAGAGAAGGTAGATGCATTTTAGGTTAGTTAGATTCCAACTTGAGCCTTGGGACTTTTTCTAGGAAGGTTTATTCATGGGTTTGGAGCATAAAGGTTATGATTGCCTCTTGCTTTTTAAGAGTCTCCTCTTGCTTTTTCATGAAGTCAACCATCATGGTAGCAGGGTCGGCAGGTGGAGCAGTAACATTGACAACATTAAGGTTGGTAACATTCTCATTAGTAGAAGACATGGTGAGCTTTTAGAATAAACAAAGAGAATGGGGCATCAACAATTTGACATAGCCACAACAGACTTGGTTGAAAGACATGACTCAAGACAATGTTTGGTTTTGATTTTAAGAAAGGTTTGGCCTTGTTCCAGTTTGTGATGGCATGATGCATGTATACATATATGCAGAGATGCATGGGTGAAAAAGGTTTTATGATGACAGAAGTATAATCAGAGTTTTTAGGGTACAAGGGTCCTAAGGTTAACTCTAATCATTAAATGAGAGCTTAGTTGTTTAAGGAACCCTAGCGACTAGAGGTGTAATATACCTCACAATAGGTGAATTAGGGAGGTTTGTGTGGGTCCAACGGTTACGTGTAACCTCATTATCCCAACTGAATGGATCAGGGGCTAAGCCTTGGAGTTGGATGATTTCACTATTTGTAAAGCATTCACAAAGAGGGAAGCTCTCTCGATGCTATTTTCTATTTGGGTTCTCCTAAACTAAAGAAGCATGTGAAGTGATGCATGAAAATTACTTCCATACAATCTTAAGCCAAAATTGTTTTTATAAAAAAATAATCCACTTAGTTTTGTCGGTTTCAAAAGTCCCCAATGGAGTTGCCAGCTGCGAAGCCCCATCTGAAGCCCGCGGGATTTCCCAACGGGCCTTCAAGTTTATGGCTCGAGGAAACCGATTACGTGGGATTAGATTGCGTATGGTGTCACGGTTGTGGCCAGGTTCCACATTTGTACACTCCATATGTTTTTGTTGGTGTGCACATATGTTATGTTAGAGTCTCCACTTAATCTTTAAGAAAAAAGGTTTTCCATAGGTGATTAAAAAACAAGTTAAACTCTATTTGGAAAATGATTTTGCCGAATTATTTTGAAAAGGCTGGCATGGGAACCATAGTTGGGTTCGGAAATTCATGATTTGATAAAAACATTCAAAAAAATATTTTCCCAATTCTAAATAGTTTTGGCTTAAGAAAGTGCATAGTTTCAGTAAAAATTGGTCTCATGTATGCATGGCATACTTTAATAATGCATGAATAGTTAAAGCATGACAAATATGATGCATGAATTGATTGTCATATGCATGATAGGAATTAATGGAAAGTGATAAAAGTTGAAAAGGTAAACTGGGATCTTTCCTCTTGTCCATTGCAGGTTCTATGGAAGGCACACATCCCCAATAATGAAATAAAGTATAATAGTTAAATAAACTATTACACAAAAAATAGAAACAACAAAAAAGATCCTTTCTCCAGTTTAAAAAAGATCTGGGAAAAGCACATATTCCCTAAAATGATTACAAATCGGAAAAACAAAATAATGAAAATAGTACAACCGGTGGCTCGAATCCTAATAACAAAAATAATAGAAATAAATAAAAAATAAAATAACAAAGAAAATAAAGAAAAATGCAATTTTGGAGTTGAAGCCATGAAAAGCTTGTCGCTGCATCTCATTGAATGGGAATCAAACTCTAAGCCGTTCTCCCTTCTTGAGAAGGGTGCGACTATTCTAAAAATAGTAGGTGGTGGTTTTCTTGGTTTAGAAGTTAATACATTTTTAATTTAAAAAGAATTAACTGAGTAAGTCAGTTCAGAATTTGATTAAAATTGATTTTTGATAAAGTGAGTCACCTAGTTCATTATTGATAATGTAAAAAATGCCTTATCAGTTTTGGGGCTTAATTCAGAACCAGAAGGAATCAGAAATATCATATTTACCTTTAGCTTGCGAGAGTTCGGGAGTGGTTTCTCGGAAGGCTTGATAAACCTGGACCGTATCTCCATTGTGTTTTGAGAGGACTGATTGGCATATGTTTGAAGTGTACTGATGAAAATTGAGACCAGTGCCTGATTGGAACAATTGGAAAATGAAAAATGTTTGGTGAAAATCTAGTGTTTCGGGTTGATTTAGTGTAATTTTTGTGTATGTGTAAGTGCCTAGTGAGGGTTTGAGAGCATTTGGGAACATCTGGAGTCATATTGAGCTTTAAAAGGTCTGAAAAGCCTCTCAAAAACTAATTCGGATGGTCGAATTTATAGGAACTTGAGTCAAAATATTTGGGGCCTAGTGCGTTTGGGGCAAATGTGTGCATTTGGGACCAAACTTATGCATTTGGAGTCAAAAGCAAGTGTTTGGCTCCAAACTCATGTGTTGTATTTTGGCCCAAACTCATGCGTTTGGAGCAAAACGCATGCGTTTGACTCCAAATGCATACGTTTGGTCTCAAACGCACATGTTTTGGGTCAAATTGCATTTGGGCCCAAACACATGAGTTAGGCCTGTCGCACACGTTTGGGCCTAACTGTCTGGGCCTAGTTTTTCTAGGTCTAGTCCGGTCTAATTCGGTTCATTTTTGGGGGGTTTTCTAGGTCTGTTTGAAATCCAATTTGAGTGTAGTTTGAACCGTTGGGCTCGTATTAACGATCCGGATTTAATGGTGCAAAAATTATGGGTTTCTCCTCAAGAATATGTCCTGATATGTAAAATTTTCTATGTGAAGCTTACAATCTAAAATTTTTGTCGTGGGGTTGCCCCGAATACAGCAAGGGGTGCTGCCCTTTGACCTCATGTCTGTTCTCAAACCTTTAAATCCAGTTGAGAGTTATAAGATAACATATGATTCTGTTGGTGCAAAATTGAGGGTTCACAGCAAGGCGAGTTTCATTGAAGTGTTTGCAAGTCTTTACAAATTGCTCCATAGTGGTTGTTTTAATATTCATGTCAACCATATTTGTTGTTTTTGTAAGATGCATTAGTTACAATGTGATTTGGGGTTTTTGGTTATTTATGGGCTTATAGAGGGCTTTTAAAACTTAGATGAAGCTCTTTTCTGCCTAGACTCATTGTCTTTCACCTCATGTCTTTGATTTTGATTGTTGTGGCAGGTAATGAACTAAGTGGAAGTGGAGTTGGTGCAAGTGGCAATGTTGAACATGGAAAAGATGTGATCAACCTTAAAGATATTATCAATGATTTGTATAAACTTTAAGCCTTCACTTGTAGCACCTGGAGGACTTTATAACCAGCAGTGGTATGTCAAGTTTCTTCAGGTTTCGAGATCAGGCATAGTCAATATACAACTGGTGCTTTTGTCAGGTTGCTGCTAGAGTTGTAAGTTCATGGTTTTAAAAAACTTTGGTGCTTTTTTCTGCAGTGCATTTTCATTGACTGCAATTTCTTTACAGGGATGGGCTCTGTATTATCTATCAAAAGCATTTACAACTGTTGCTTGAAAGTTGGAAAAGATTGGATATGGTATTGAATTGATCTTGCCTTTTCTTTTACTTATTTTAGATGAACACTTGTGCATTTGAGATGGAGCAGTTCACTTGTTTTTGGGATGTATTGCTTCATTGTTGGATTTTATTCATGCTAGATGACTCATTATAGCCTCCTTTTCTCAAATTTTTTTATATTTTATTTGTTTAGAGACAGAGTCCATACACCATTTGTCTTTTTGTATAACAATTTATAAGGGTTGGCTATTCATTTGGTTATTCTGAGCAACTGAAAGCAATTTGCTTAATTTGCTCATTGCATTATCATTTAATTCTAGAATTGGTGAGTTCTCTCTTTTTGTAGTCATAATTCATAAATTGATGTAGGGGCAGATGCGAAAACTTAATTTCAGAATTGGCGAGTTCATCAAGATTTCTCAAGATTCAAATTTTACAGAGTCTGGTTCAATTTTCAGGTCAAATAACTAAAGTTCATTTAGTTAAGTTTCTTTGTTACAGGTCCTGGTGCTATTGATTCATTATAGATCATGCAGAGATTGATTTTCTGTCATACTTTCAGAAGATACTAGGCATTTTGGAAAGTTGTTTCAGCACTACAACATTATAGATCATTTAGAAGATTAATTTTTTTCTTTTCTTCCTCAGGTACCCTCTGATACATTATGCATATTTTTTAAATCTTGATGCCATTACTGCAATATATCTTATTTATGAATACTCTGGATACAATGATCCATTACATAGTATTCTTTTTCTTAGTTTCAACATACTGACAATTTCTTGTAATTTCACTAAAAAAATTTTTACTGACCCAATTTTTGGGTTTGTAAAAAATTTTCTGGAGTTGGTAAATAGTGTTACCATCCCAGAATTTAATTTAATGACCCAAAATTTTGGCCAGTATTTCTTCCGTCACAAAATTAAATATTACCGACCAAATTAAATGGGTCAGTAATTACTGACGCATGTTTTTTGTCGATAAAATAAAATATTGGGTTGGTAATATTTTTAATTAATTACTGACCAAAAAATGCGTCAGCAATTACCGACGCATTTTTTTGTCAGTAAAATAAAATATTAGGTCGGTAATATTTTTCATTAATTAGCGACTCATTACCGACCAAAAAAATGTGTCATTAATTTACCAACTCGGTTCTGACCAAAATATTGCGTCACTAATTTACTGGCTAAATAAA
>CAOJBK012778978.1:0-10167 GCA_948294925.1 Codiaeum variegatum | reverse complement strand
TTGAAATATGCTCTTTGTTAAATAAACTTCAAGACATGCTAGGGTCTTTGTATATTTAATTATAAGTTTAATTCTATTATAATTAATAATTAATTGAACACTTCAATTAAACAGTAATGTATAATATCTTTATCCTTTGCTCACTCAAAACTTTACGATGTGTGACTCATTAGGTTTATGTCCTATATAGTAATCAAATAGAGAAAACTTTTTTATCTTTATCTATATATAGACTCCACATTTTATACATAGTCCTATAAGTCATGGGTGATGTCCAACATAACATATCAAGACTAGCTAAATAGGAATGAATGTTGATGATCAAATCAGTGAACATTTTCATGGACCTATTGATCATAATTACCATGCACCTAAGTCCCATCATTATAGATTCTCGATCTTAGCTAGGGTTATAGAATCGTCAAACCTTATATGCATCGATCATATGACTACTTTTAAGTTCTAATCTGTATCTTGATTCCTATTTGAAATAACTTCCTAGTGAATCTTATCTACATTGGCCAAGGATTACATATCAAATATAACTAAAAGTCATAGGATTCCTTCATTGTTTACCCAAGTTAATGAATTCAATATTGCAGAACATTTATCTCAAAATGTCACTAAGTACAAACATCACATGACATTTACCTCTTCATAGCTAGCAAAAGTATGTAAGCAGTAACAACCTATAGCCACAAATATATTAGATAACATGTCAGCCTCAAGTCAAAGGACTCTATGCATAATTATACCCTAGACGATTGAATATTGACTATGGTAAACCCTATGTATTCATCATCTAGTGTCATTGTTGAACTTACTCATTGCATGGGAGTCCATATATTGTTATGACATCACATATCTGTAGCATGAGACTTACTACCTTTATGACCATAAGTATGACATATTTATAATGGATGACAATAATGGTGATAGTCTTCCAGGTTAATGATGTCCCAATTGTAATCCTATGACCATGAACATATTTTATAGTATAATGGTAAAGAGAATCTATCACTCATGTTCTTAAACTATTTGAGAATGGATTCTTATATAAAAAACAAAATGGAACCTATATATAATTTATAACAAATGGAAAATTTATTTAAATAAACTATATATTTTACTGCCATTGGGTTTCAATTATTACATTTACATTAAGCTCTAGGGCATATCACTCTAACACCATTCCTTAGACAAAATCATCTTTGATGCAACCATTAGTAATGGACATGAATGATTTGAATATGCATGTATACCACATAAATTACAAAACATTCCCATCCTATCGTATTGAAACTTGACAGTAGCCCCTCCATTCTAAGGCTATTTTATCTTCTTCCATCTTCAATGGCTTACAGACATCTAACAACACTTTAATCCTCATATAGCTTATCTAAATCCCTATACAATTAGTGGCATTAAATTCCAAGAAGTCTCCAATAAAATCCACCAATTGCTTCCCCACAAGTTCTGACATGAATTTTACTAGTAATTCTGTAACATGAACCCAAAATGGTGCCATATTAGATGGAATAATAGTGGTTTAATCCCCTTCCTTTAGGTGGTGAAGGATTAGCAAATGTCCATCAAAAGACTAAGGACCCCCATTCATAATCCTCTGAAGATTTGCATCATGAAAGAATTAAAACAAAAATCTCTTAGACTTAATCTCCTTAATATATATTCTCTTCTAAGGTCTCCAGATATGGGCAAGAACCAAACTAAATAAATTGAAAACCAAAATTTCAATATTTTAACAAACCAAATCAAAACCGAATTATAATAGCACCAAACCAAATCGACTCATATTGTGGTTCGTTTCGATTTTAAACCAAAATATTTTTTATACCAGTCTTTTTTTATAAATTATATAATATCTTAATAAATATTATACATATTTTGTATAAATATTATTATTTATAGAATTGTTATGACATGAAATATAAATATAATGTAAATATTAGTAATTTATCTTAATATTTTTTACAAAATTATAAATAATATTAATTTTTTATACAATAATACTAACTTGGTTTTTTTCAGTTTGAACCAAAATTTTTCAGTCCAAATCGAACCGAAATAATTTTAGTTTCTAAAAAATAAAACCAAATTGAATCGTATAACAAAAAAAACTGAACCAAATTGATAATTTCAGTTCGGTTCAGTTTTCCAGTTTTGGTTTGATTTTGCTTAGCCATACCTTCAGATACTCACCATTTAATGCTTCATAGCTGTGAAATTTATATTTCAATCAGTTAAGAACCTACCAACCAGGAATAACTCGAAGGATCTCACTTTGGAATCACTTTCTCCCATATGAATCTCCATTTCCACATCCTCATACGTATCTTCCAGCACAAGTCTCTCCATATCCACATCTATTACAGAACATGAAATAAGAGTTGTGAAGAAAAAGCTAAAAAATAACTCTCTAGCATAAATGCAAAGAGGAAAACCTAAAACTCTCTAGTGAAAGCGGAGAGAGGGAAAAAAATCCCTTGTTAAGTATCATATCAACCATATATGAATTTATTTCATCATTAGAAAACAATTGTTTATATTTTTTTACTTTCACCATTTTGGATTTTTCTTTTATATTTCCTGCTTCCACTTGATATTATATACCAATAAGTAAAAAAGTATGTAAAACATTAAATAGATTTTAAAAATCCAACATATAATTATTATAAAAATTTGAACCTGCGAGAAGGGGATTAAAAGATTTTGAAATAGTGAAATTTAACCTATTTAACATCTAATAAACCTAAGATCACAATTTAAACATGTTTATTATTGAATTATTCTTAGGCTCCTAACGAAAGTTCGACAGAGTCCCAACTGTTACTAGGGTATATCCTCGTATAAACAAGTAAATCAAACACTTCTATAACCAATTCAAATCAAATTCAACTCAAATGTTTACAAATATCAATAGTTTATATCAAACACATATAAGCATATATTCCATTACGTAATTCATACATATAACAATAAAAGTTCTAATCCATCAATTCGACCAATATAAACTTCAATTCCCAATTTTCGACACCGTACTCCCCATACTAGTACTTAGAGACAAGGGTTATAATTAAACTCATGTTTTCACACTTATTACACACACACACACACGTGTAACTCGTAATAGGTTCCAAATTCAATGCTTTATCAGACTTAGGGAATGAGGAATTAGAGCAATGTCAAAATTCTCAAGGTTTAACCTCAGTCCTAAATTGGTCTATTTAAGATAAAGTAAGTTGCAATAAGGATGATGTTTTTGGTTCCTCCATTCATTCCCTTGTGCCTATCTCAAATATTAATAACTCATAAAAAAGCAATGCTCTTAAGAAGGTACTTCAGGGTTGGTAAGGTAAATTAAGCCTTTATCATTCTACGACACTACTAACAAACCCCTACTTTCAAAGGATAAAAACATTTCTCTCCCCTATTTTGGAAACCATTCTAATGAACTCGAAACTTGATTGCTACTTCTCAAAGGTGATGCAAGTAAGAAAATATGCGGCTTCTGAATGCGAGCTTTCCATTATTAGAATACATATATATAATAAAAAACAAGGATGCCCTAATTAAGGAACCTATACAAGATGTAAATGTGTCTGATGATCACATGGGAATCATCCTTGGATTAAGAGATCAGACAACAATTAGTTAATAACTAGAATTGCAGTAAATGAATACAACAGTAAAAATACCTTACTCTCATTAATCTAAACTACTACATCATTTTGAGCTTCCTTTCTAATAGTGTAATGTATTGATAACTCTAATTCGATTGACCCCCAACTTTAACTTTTATTTCCTTTTACTCTTAGAAGGACTAAGGAAGAGGAAGACTACCAGACTTAGTTGAAGGGTCATTATTCAGAAGCAGATGGGTTTAGGTTTTAATATAAAGAAGAAAGCCAGAAAGTGCAATGTCTCTTATGATGGAAATCTTCCTCTTATGGTGTTTCAGGTTACATAAAAGGGCCTTATTACTGAAGATTTTGATGATGATTCTAGTTTTGCTGGCAATGTCTAAGACTAATGAAATATATGGTTTCCTACTTATTTTTCTTCAAATTTAATTTTTTTAAAAAAAATGTTATGTTCATAACTTTAGGAATATCTTCTATCTTTTATTGGAATTATCAAGGACCTAGAAGTAATTCTTTTTGTGGAACTTTTCTTTCATAAAAAGAATTATTTGCAGCTCCTTGATAATTTACTTCTAAAAATGGGTCTTGTTCATAAAAGATTAGATAGATTTACTTGTAACTTTAAATGGCAGTCTTTGAAATCTTCATTAACTATCAGTCATTTAATAAGAATAAGTTCTAATCACCATCTGTCTACTTGGTTATGAGAACTTACTCTTTCTTGACTCTTCATCATCCTCTCAAATTTATGGCACCTTAGTTTCTTCATCCAGGGTGGTATGGCTTTGTAAATGATAGTTAGGGGTCAGACAATAATTTTGTCAATGAAATCTCTAATTTTTAGTCTAAAGTGACTAATTAGAGATTTCATTATTTTGGAGACACCTTTAGATCTAAATGCTTATTAGTTACTAGATTTAGAAGCCTTAATTAGTCATTGAATGACATCAACTACCTCATTTTTGAAACCTAGAGTAGCAGCTTATTGATAAATATGATCAAGTTCTTTTAAGGAAGATTTATAGACTAAATAGTTCTCTAGTGCCAACTATTGGAATATGGGAGACAAAAAGTCCACTTATTTTCATAAAAAGGCCAAAGTGGAGGGGGAGGGGAGGGGAGGAGGGTTTGTGCTAGATGGGGAGTTTAGTTTCTTAGATTATAAAATGGTTCATTTTGGTTAGATCACAAGTTACTCTTGAATTATTTTGGTGACTATTTTTTTTCCTAAAATTGTATACTATAAATGTTTCAAGATGTGTTTAAAGCTATTGATGATAATTTTCTAATGCATTCTATAAATCACTATAGTAGGTTAGCCTCTTTGGTTATTGAAGGAGATATTAAAGGGATTTGTTTGATATGAATCCCTATAAGTCCCTAGTAGGTTAGCCTCTTTAGGAGTACATGTTGTTTGTGGTAGAGTTACTAGAGATACATATTGGTATCTTTAGAAAAAGATGGTGGAGCAGGTTGCTATTTGGAGCAAGCAAAAATTCTCTACAGCTTGTTTGAGTACACTCATTAATTCCTCCTTCATGCTTGTATCTATCTACACCATACATCATGATCTCTTTCCAAGGGGACTACTTCATTCTATTGACAAAGTTTGTCAGAATTTCCTTTAGGGATGCTCTTAATATCAGGAAGATTCATCTTATTACTTAGGGTAAAGCCTATCGTCTTTAAGATTTTAGTGGACTAAGGTTGTGTAATTCTCAAAATTAGAATGATGCCATGCTTTTTTAACTTGCCTGGGGTATTTTTAATGATCTAATTTCTTTTTGGGCTAAAGTTATTTGAATTAATTATGGCCTTGAGGATTTTTCTTTGCAGTTTAATGTTTTACCTCACCATATTTTCTTCTGCTTGGAAATGTATTTTAAGCTAGTGAGATAAAGCTTTAATGGGGCTATATGGTCTCTAGGTAATTGTCATCTTTATCAATTTTGGAAGGAAAACTAGTTGGGTGTTGATAAACTTCCATTGCATTTTATTGTTGATAATATTCAAGATATTCAAAAGAGAATACGAATTTATGATTATGTGGCTTCAAATAGGAGTTGGGACTGGCTACATTTTTAAATTTGGTTTCCTTTTGATGTTATAGCTTATTCACAAGCACTGTTGCCTCTTTTGAATGTTGATAATGATGGTTCTAAGTTTAAGAAATGTTCTCTATTTAGAATGTTTTCTGTGAAATCAACTTATATTGAGTTGAATCATAATAGGGAAGTAAAGATGTTTTTTTGGAAGCATATTTAGATATGAAATGGACTAGAAAGGAATGAATTTTTCCTTTGGATTTATCTGCATTAGAGAATTCTCTTAAATAAGGAGTGATGTAGGCATGCTCTTTTGGATATTGCTTTATGCTAGTTGTGTCATGAAGTTGTAGAGGATGTTACTTATATTTTTCTTTATTGTTAGGGATGTTTGGAATTAGATCCTTCCTTCCACTATTTCTCTTAAATTTTATTTTCTTAAGAAAAGGGATTGGTTTTCCTGGATCCTAAAAAGGTATAATATGACTACTATAGATATCTCTTGGCCCCTTTCTTTTGGGTGTCTGATATTGGTTGTGAGGCCGCTACTTAAAGTGCCAGTACAGGCCTCTAGTTGTTTTGTTTGAGCAAACCACCCTCCTTGTGTGGATTTCACATTAGTGATCAATTTGTGCAAAGTCTCACATGAAAGAATCCCTTATGGGCCTCTTAGTACAAAGTGTGTATTGAGTGAGTCACCACATAATTCTTTAGAAGAAGTTATTAAGGTTATTAAGAAACCTTTATGATTTTTACTCCAAAAATGAATTTTAATATGCCACAATGGAAAAGCACTTTTATCTACAAACCAAAGTTGCATTTGGAGAGTAAAAATTTTACTTTAAAATCAAATTAAAAAAAAAAATCCTACTATTGGCCTAAACAAATTGGACTTGGTTTGAAATAGTTATTTTCGTGTATGCATGAACAATTATAACATGATGAATGAAATAGATATACATAAAAATAATTAACCATGATGCATGAGAGAATATAATGAATGACATAAAAATATAAAAAAAGGTAGGCAATAAAAATAACGAAATATTCATGAGGGGTCCCTCCTCTAGCCATGATGGTAGTAGAGAGGACACACATCCCCAATAATAAAAAATAAATAGAAAAAACATAAATAAAGGGAAATAATGAAATTAAATTATATAAAAAAAATAATCCATTTAGATGATCCCTCCTCTATCCATAAGGCATAGGAACGACACAACTCCCCCTTTAGATAAGTGAATAAACAATAAAATAACAGCAATAATATCTAAATATAAAGAAATAACCAAAAGTGCAAAGGAAACTAGAAATAGCAAGAAACTTATAAAGAAAAATATTAAAATAGAAAATAATACAATAAAAGTAATTCTATATACAAAAGATAAAATTATGCAAATTTTGGAGTTGGAGCCCTTAGAGACTAGGCATACTGGTGTATCTCTTTATACTAGAATCAAACCAAACACTGTCTCCCTTCTTGTAAAGGTGGGAGTTGTTTTATAAAGTGGGTTAGTTGGGTTCAAAAGCTAATTCATTTTAATTGTAAAATGATTAACCGAATAAATTTTTATCAAATTCAGATTTAGAATTTGAAAAAAATTGATTTTGAATGAGAATTTCTTAGTTGGTGTCAGGAAATGTAAATTAAAATTAAAAAGGCAATTGATACATGTGCTTTCCTTTGTTGGGGAACTAGAGGTTCGGATGGCTTAATGAGACCAAAACAAGTCTCTACAATGAACAATAAAAAAAAGTAAACAAGTATTTTCTATGTTTTAGAAAAAAAATCAGAATTGAATTAGAAACTTGTTTTAATCTATTCAAAGATTTTTTTTATACGTTTGAAAGTAGAAAATAGTAGAAATTCGACGTCTAAAAAGTTCTAAACTATCCTTGAAAAATGTGTCTAATAGGGTCTATTTATCAAATAAATGGTTCAAAAAATATGTGCACAAGCGGAGGGGTTCGTGCATGAGCAGAGGGCTCTGCTAATGCGTCGGGTTGGTTCGATTCAGTTCAGTTTAGTTTCATTATTTTCACTAATTTGGGATTGTTTTAAGTCCAATTTGAGCCTAAAAATTTGTATTGACAGACCATATTTGATGGTACAAAAAATGAGAGATTTTCTATGTTTTCGAGTCCATTTCAATCATTATCTTGGGACATGGAGAATTTCACACGTAAACTATGAAATCTTAAATTTTGGTTCGGAGCAGCTCCCTTCTTTTGGGTGTTGGCATAGAAATTTTGGTATGGCACTCTTTTAGATGATGAGTGTTGCCATCCTCTTCTTTTGTGGCGTCTAAAGCTAGAAATTTGCCTTTGCTATTTCTGTCATGTTGTAGTCTAGATAGGAGTAAAACAATGCATTTTTCCATATGAATCATGAACCAAACAAGCCACGCACCATCGTAATCCCTCAATAAACCATCGGTAGTAGCAGACTATGACAGAGCATTAAAACAAATATCCAAATTAAGCTTCACAAAACCATTTCTAAGAGAATTTTAGGAAACAAAATGCTTCAATCTACCAAGTCCAAGATTTAGACTATATTCCTGTGGTTCGGTTAGTTATTTTGATGGGTTACATGCATCTTTTCATTGAGTGTGACAACAAGCTTGTTGTTGACATGCTTAGTGGCAATTCTGCTATAGTTCAGGATGTGAATGACGTGGTTATGGCCATTAAGAATTTGCTTGCTGATATGTAGTCTTCTATTCATCACAAGTATAGGGAGGCCAATAAATGTGTTGTTCATCTAGCTTCTGAGGCCTATTTATGCACTCCTAATTTTCATTTATTCTCCTTTGCTCCTATTAATATGTTACAGTTGCTATATGAAAATATAATTATTATTATTATTATTATTATTTGAGTGTGGATGGAGAATCCAGCATCAGTCCATTTTACTACTATGTTATGCCTTGAATGCTTTCTAAAGAGTTATTAGTTTGTAAATTTTTTTTATGTTGTTATTGAATTGTAAGTTTCTTCAAATCATAAGAAAATGGTCAATTATAAATTGTATGGTCAATTATAAATTGAAATGGTATTATGTGTCACACGATCAAAAGAAATTTTATTTATGTTATATGTACTTTCTTTTCCTTTTTAACTTTTTTTCCCCCTCAATTTAGCTTAATAAGTTTTGATTTAGAAAAAAGGACTCCAATACTATTAAATAAAACTTGAATGATATTATATATATAAAGATACAAAATTTATAAGTTTTATTTATATAATGAATTAAAAAAATAACAACTATTTAATTCACGAATTCATAATACTTAATTTTTCCCATATTTGCAAAGAAGTATGGTTGCCTACAGCTTAGCCGAGGAAGCAGTTGAGTATTTTATAAGAGAAGTTTGGGAAAATTCTTACTTTTACTTTTATTTTATTTTAATTTTAAGTTTTGGTGAAAATTATATTTGTAATTTGAGCTAATGGTTTTCATTATATATATTTTCTATTTTTTTCAATTTTATAAAATTCTTTAATAATTATCATAATGTACTAATGACAAAGGACCTGAATAGGTCACCCCAGTGATCTTTAGAATATCCTATTGATAAAAGAGGCCATTGTGACTATATGTTATGATTAACGAGCTTGGTTCGACAGTTAGGAGCTCACCCAAGAATATACCCGGGCTTAAAAGAAGCAAGTGGGATTCTGATGGTGCATGCCTAGATTGAATGAATTTAGTTTATCCTCTTAACGACCTATCAAAAGCACTGAGTAAAGTATAAGGTCTTGTGCTCTCTTTTAGGAGGTTGATCTATATTAGGACTCTCTAAAGGATAAAGCTTATCCTAATCTCTTATCCTCCAAGAAAATTTAGACTTCTATAAGGGATCCACTACTTTACACTATAAATACCTCATTGTAACATGGGTTTCTAGTTGATCAATCTCTTTCTTTAACCTATTGTTTTATTCTCCATAAACTAAATACTAACTTAAGTATCATAGTGATTCCTAATTTAGGATCTTTTTGTGCCTTTATTATTTTTTATAGGTGAAAATGAAACATATGGATCACTATTTGGTGCTATGAGTGGGGCACACCTTTGTATTTGTTTAATTATTTGATTCTAAAAAAATGAATCCTCAAAATACCCATAATTTAGGTCTCAATTTGCACATGGCATTAAATTGGTTTAAGCCACTCCTCAACAACCAAGCCTAGCTATTTACATAGTGCCAATAATATATCCCTTAAACCAAAACTCATTAGCATAGTGATGATATAAATCTTGTATCAAGCATATATAGATGTAAGTAAAGAACTTACTAGGTTATGCAAGTCTATCATCCATAACTAGAGGACTCAATGGTAGGCCATAATATTTTATATAGTGGATTCGAAAGGGAGGTAGATGGAAGGTGAGCTAGAAATTCTAGTAGATGCAAGGCCTTTCATGGTAGAAGGGGAATTGGGTTATTAGATTG
>CAOJBK012777935.1:0-10120 GCA_948294925.1 Codiaeum variegatum | reverse complement strand
TTAGAGAAGAGAAATGGGTATGTAGCATTTGATTTGGATTTGGAAAAGTGAATTAATTGGGCAGGCTTATGTGGAATTTGAGAAAAAAGGTAGAGAGATGGACATAAGAATATTTTGGTAATGATATTATTATTACTTTTTCTTTTAATTTTTTGAATTTTTTCACAAAAAAAAGTCCTGAAATCTGAATGGAAGGATCTAAATGTTGGATGGAATCAAAATTGAGGGATGCATTTATTAATTTCTCAAAAAAAAAGGGATTTAAGTGAGAATTTGGTTAAATTTGAGGGCCTAAATCATAAATTACCCGTAAAAAGTTGAGGTGGTGGAAGAGAGGAGAATTATCTTTACTTTGTTTGTGTAGGGGTAGGGGTAGGAAAAGTGAGGGGAAAGTAGTTGTCAATAGCCTAAGTTGAGAAGTGGCTTCAGCAATTTGGAATTGTTTTTTTTTTAGGAGCAATAAATACTTTTCCTGGTTTAAAATAGAGAAGTTTTGGTAAAGGAAGATGCCCAATTTTTGGTCTTGTCCCTTTTTCATTTTGTAGCATTGTGGTGTATTTGGACAGGTAGAA
Source organism: Codiaeum variegatum (assembly GCA_948294925.1). Classification (NCBI taxonomy): domain Eukaryota; kingdom Viridiplantae; phylum Streptophyta; class Magnoliopsida; order Malpighiales; family Euphorbiaceae; genus Codiaeum; species Codiaeum variegatum. The sequence goes on along the minus strand of CAOJBK012777935.1, from coordinate 9,548 downwards.
GTGCACATATCTTCAGAAATTAGAGTGTATCATTTAGTTTGTTATCGGACAGTGTGGGGTTTTTGGCTACGGTGTGCTTTATGCTTTTGTAGTTATTAGAGGGATCTATTGAATATTATGCAACTTGTTTGTATTTTGATTTAGAATGCATTTCATTTGTTAAATATATACAGGATATAATCAAAGATGAATGGGATGGGTATGGATTCCACATTGATTAACTACAAGAACTATAAATGGCTTATAACAAGAAAAGTGAGCCAACTTAAATGGCTCAGACCATGTTCTGTTGTAAACCCAACTTGTGGTAAATCCAAGACATCTAACTTAGTCTGAGTCTTAACTTTGACTTCACCTGGATGTGGGTTTTGAGGCCCAAAGACTTTCGCATCCTTGCACTGCATATGATATACTCATTTCTTTCTCAAAAAAGTTTCTTTTCCAGTCAATTTAAAGAAAAATTATTATAGCCTTATTATTTATTCTTTATATTTTCTTAAAATGATATTCTTATGAGATTAAAAAGATTTAAAAAATGGTTCTTTTTGTCTTTTCTTCATTAAGTTGATATTTTTACACCTTGATTTGGTTGTAATTGGATTCACCTTAATGGAGGGGAAAAGGTACACCCCTTTCCCCATCCCGTCACATAGTGTTAGTTGAGCATAATTGATATTGATATTGAAGTGAGTGTATATGTTGATATGAAAAATAATGGCCAGTCACAAAATAATGTCTTGAACCAAATTTGTCTACTTTTTGGGTCAGTATCCAAAAAGATGTGTTGGAAATTTTGAACTTTCAGCTTCATCTGATAAATGGAAGGTTTTATGGTTTCAACATTTGAATGAATATTATTGGAAAACGATGAATTTGGGTATAAGAAATTGGTGACTTTGGCGAATCATAACTTACTCAGAACTTCCTTCTGACAAGTTCAGGGAGAAAGAAGGGAAAGATTGGATGAAGAAATGAAGAAATCAATTAGGAAGAAAACAAATGAAGACAGGGAGAATAAATACCCATGACATTGGGCTAATAGTCACACAGATGGCTAATTTTGATTCTAGAATATGTAATTTGAGACTCTGAGCTTAGTTGCTCCTTTTATGTATGGGGCTTCTGTGTGTTCATCACAGGAAAATCCACAGTGAATAGGACAAAAACTGATACTGGGAATTGATGTAACTCTAAACTACAACAATTTGACTGATAACCTGAAGTCTTGAGCCCATTGGGGATTGCATGAGGGCTCCATAATGAAACTTGACGCTGCCAAACGTGCTGTTGGATAGCAAGCTGTGAGATCCTTTTTTTGTTTTTCTCCATCATCTTTCATTGATTCCGCTAGTTTCCAGAATTTATTGTCCAGTTTGACCTTCTAGTGTGTATTGTTATATTATGCATGAATAGTTTTGCCCTTGACTGGTTGTTTTGAAGTCTGAAACATAGTTGTTAAAGGCGCGCAAGGCGCAACCCCTAGAGCCTAGAACCTCCAAAGGCGGGTGATTTAAAAAAGGGGCGCCTAGGTGCACCTGGTTTTGTATGTGAGGCCCTACCAAGGCGCGCCTATAGAAATTGAGGTGCAAATTCTCTATTTTTAATGGATTTTTAAATAAAATATTTAAAACAAATATGGACCATCTCTTTTAAAGTATAAAATTCTTGTTGTGGATATTCATCCACCATATAATATCTAATAAAAAAGAAAAAAAAAGACTAAATAAAAGGATTTAGGTTATTTCAAAAAAAAAAAAAAGGCAAAAATGCTGCATCCCCTGCCTCTTCAAGTGCTGAGCATAAGCAAAAAGAAAAGGCAAATCCATCTTCTCGTTTAGTTCTTAGGGATGAGAAAGAAATTAATTTGGATGAGGATGAAAAATATGAAGAAGTAGGAGATGATGAATTTAATAACGATGAAGACAACTATGAGCTTGATGATGATTAACCATTCAATTAGTAAGACTTGCCTTAAAATAAAATGGATGCCTTTTAGTTCCTTAGAATTAGAAAGTAGGAACTTTGTGTGTCATTATGCATTGGAAACCTTTATTTAAGGTTTCATGTGTGCTTGTTTGGTGTGTTTTGATGATAAATTATTTGTTTTAGTACTAATGGAGTATTATAATTTTTATATAAGCTTTCTTTATATTTGAAAATTTTTAAAAAAATTTTGCACCTCATTTCGTTCAGGTGCGCGCCTTCGCCTTGCGCCTTGATGCACCTTTAATAACTATGGTCTGAAACTTGTTTTGGAAATTGTTTAAATTTTTTCTTGCCTTCTCAAGACTTTTGCCTGAAAGTTTAGTCCCATTATAAGGATTGTTGATAATGTATTGTTGTTCATATCTTATTTCACTTGTCCTCTTTGATTCTGAAGTCTATTTGACAACGTTTTATGTGGCGCAGTTTCCAGGCTTGAAGGGTTTGTTTCAAATAGGGATCAGTCTTATGAGGATCCAATTGAGGAGTAAGTGGTTATGAAGATATATTTTCTGATAAGTTGTTACCATCTACTAGTGGTGGAACTGAAATCCTTATGAAATTAATTCCTTTCATCAGGTTACTCTATGCAGTTTTTGTTGTTTCAAGTGAGAATGCTACTGTTGCTGAACTAGCAACGACATTGCAGGCCGACCTTTCTCAGCTACAGGCTGCTGCATCCTTTGCTTGTCGGCTGGGATGGGCAGAAAAATTGATTGATCCAGGATCTGTTCTTCAAGATACTGGCATACCTGGCTCTCTTAAAATTGCTCTCAGTGATGAAGAAGATGCTGCTCGTGCTAGTATGAGCTCTGGAAACATGTTTGCTGATGGTGAAGTTGCTCAGCAAGGAGATATTTCAGGAACAGAAAACTATGGGCTTCGTTCAAGCCATGTTCGTGTTGCTTTTCTTGTCGATGCTAATATAACTTCCTATCTTATGATGGGATCTGTTTCACCAGGTATCTCTTTTCCTACTCCCATCCTTCCAGTTTTCCAGTGTAAGTGAGGGGGGAATCGGGTTTTTTCCTCTGCTTCAGTGTTACCTCTCACTTTATAATGCCTGTCTGCTCATCACACACGCTACATCTGCTAAGCCCCGATATGCAAGAACTTAGGTTACAGGCTATAAAGCACTTTCTTTTAGGATTTATTTTTTTTTTCTCGTTTATGCATCATCTAATTATATTCAATTTTCACATCAACTGCAAACATTTATGCACCGTACTTGTCCATCAGTATGTATGAGAGCTTCGTGGATCTCACGTGCTTCACAATTTTGTTCAAAGGATGATTGAGCTTATAACTAATTTGACCACCATTGAGGCCTTGTTTGGCATTACTTCTGCCAAAAGTGCTTTTGAACAAAATTTTTGCATATTTTGTTAAAGTGTTTTTTGAAAACTGCTTTTTGAAGAAGCAGGTAAATTGGTGCTTTTCTCAGAAGCAAGTTTGGAAAAGAAGTTTTAGAAAAAATATAAAAAATCAATCAATTAAATAAAAAAAATTCCAAAAGCACTTTTACAACCTACAACAACAATGCTAAACAGGCCCTGAGTGTCATGCTTGAGTTATTAAATTTGAAGCATCATTTCAATCATTGTGGATCTTGCAGTACACCTGAATCTACTACTGCATTCAGATAGGTATTCGTAGATGAAATTAGATTTGAGTGAAAACTATAGCCGTCAATTTTTTTTTAATATTGTTTTGCTGTGGGTCAAGTGGACTGTAAAGGTTTGTTATTAAAGACCCAAGCCAACAATTGGCATCTGTACAAGGGTATATATTATTTTCATCTGTAGATTTATTGTCATGAACAAGAAGTGTGTTGCATAAACATGATAAATGAAGATGCATGGAATTCTTTTAAACAATATTATTATGTGGCAAGTATTTGAAAGTTAGGTGACAGCTTAAGTTGTCTCATTCCTTAACCTTATACAGTATATTTGAGAAAGCCTAATGAGCTGTCATGGCCTAAGTACCTCAAAGTAATTCGCCAAGTTGGTGCATACATGCAGTCGCATTTATGCTTGGCATGTTTGCAGTAACTTATATCCTATCAGTGGTCCCAATAGAGAGAATGTCTTGAGGCATGTTATGGTGCAAGCAAAATTTGAACTAGGTTTAAGAATGAAATGTATAATGGTTTGCAGGGGCAGAGCTGGGGGTGGGGGTGGGGGTGGTGGTGGTGTTTGGCGGTGTGTTGGGAGCAAAGACATTATTTAATATAACAGTAAATTAAAATATGCTTCAAAAATAGTATATCAAAACACTTAATACAACTATAATTTATAAAATAAATGACAAAAGAAACATAAATATAAAATATAAATCTTAAACTTCATTTCTAAGTTGGACCTGTCATTGTCTGTAATCTTGTCCATTGTAAATTTTCAGCAAACTTGAAACCTCATTACTCCTAAAAATATCATAACAAGCCCACTGTAGTACTATAATAAATTTTACTATGTGAAGTTTTACATTTAACTGGCCCAAATTGTATCAATTTTATGCAATTTGCACGCGCCCAATAACTTGTAAGTCTTTAAATAGCCTAATATTCCAAATTCTTTTATCTTTTACGATTGGGAAGCCAAATATCAAAATATGGCCAATTTTGGGAGGCCATGTTACATACATACATACATACATACATACACACACAGACACTCAAGCACACAAATGGGCAGATGTTTGGTGAGCTTGATTTTTGGTGCTGTCATGTTTGCAACAAGTTTATGATGTTTTCTTAATCTAATTCATATTTCATTTGTCTTGCAGGCTTGAAATCTCATGCTGTGACATTGTACGAGGCAGGGAAGTTGGGTCATGCTAGCATTGCTGACCTTTGCAAGGATCTGAGTACATTAGAAGGAACAAAATTTGAGGGAGAACTGCAGGAATTCGCAAATCATGCCTTTAGTCTCCGTTGTGTCCTGGAATGTCTGCTATCTGGGGGAATTGCCACTGATGCAAAGGTGGAGGAAGTTTGCAATAAGGGTGGCATGTTTGCTTCAAGCAATGATGACGCAACTTTTTTGGTCGCTGACATCTCATTGACTGAAAAATCAGAGAACTGCAGTGCAAATGAAGTTTATTCCAAAAAATCAGGGACACCTCAGGATGATTCTGATTTAGCTTCTTGTGTTTCTGGAAATACTGGTGATGAGACATCTGTGACTTTATCTAAAGATAGTAATCCCATTAGTGAGGTTTCTATTAGTGAGGTTTCTGAGTCTGACCTAAATGCATCAAATGATGAGAAAACTATTCCTGTTGAAGGGCCTGATGTTGGAAAAGGAACTTCAAGAAGGAAATATCGAGTTGACGTTCTTCGCTGTGAAAGCCTGGCTGCTCTAGCACCAGCAACTTTAGATCGGCTATTTCTTCGAGATTATGACACTGTAGTGTCTATAAACCCTCTTCCTCATTCAGCAGTTCTTCCTGGACCAAAAGGTCCTGTCCATTTTGGTCCTCCATGTCATTCATCCTTGACACCCTGGATGAAATTGGTGCTGTATTCAACTGTGGGTAGTGGGCCTTTGTCAGTTGTTTTGATGAAAGGACAATGTTTACGCTTACTTCCGGCACCATTGGCTGGCTGTGAGAAAGCTCTAATATGGTCTTGGGATGGTTCTACAATCGGAGGATTGGGAGGCAAGTTTGAAGGGAATTTGGTTAAGGGAGGTGTACTTTTACATTGTTTAAACTCCCTTCTTAAATATTCAGCTGTCTTGGTGCAGCCTCTCAGTAGATATGACCTTGATGAATCTGGAAGAATCATTACTATGGATATACCATTGCCCCTCAACAACTCTGATGGTTCAATTGGCCGCCTCGAAAATGAATCGGTTCTATCTGTAGGGGAAAGTGTGAAACTGAACTCCCTATTAACTCAGCTGACAAAGAAGATGGGATTGTCAACAATTGGCTATATTCGCATGTTGAAGCTTTTCAATGAAAGGGAGTCAGAACACTTTGCACCTGATGATCAGAAATATGAATGGGTACCATTAAGTGTAGAATTTGGAATGCCACTTTTTAGTCCAAAATTATGCAACAACATATGTAAAAGGGTTGTATCATCTGAGTTGCTTCAATCAGATTCATTTACTGGGCATCACGATGCTATGCAGGGCCTACGGAAAAGGTTGCGTGATGTCTGTATAGAATATCAAGCAACAGGTCCTGCTGCGAAACTTCTTTACCAGAAAGAGCAATCAAAAGACTCGTTCCGACACTTAATGAACTATGCCAGCGGTAGATGGAATCCCCTCATGGATCCTTCTTCCCCAATTTCTGGAGCCTCAAGTGAACATCAGAGATTAAAACTTGCTGTTCGTCAACGTTGTCGTACTGAAGTTCTGAGCTTTGATGGTAGCATTCTAAGGTCTGTCTACATCAATGCTATTGTTTGCCTGTTCTTATTGATTCCTCTGATGAGCTGTATGCAATTGCTCTTTATTATGGGATTTCTTACATAATCTCATGTTATAACTCCGTTGTTTTCATTAGATTTTTTTCATGCACTTATCTTTCGAACTGATATGCATAATTTCTGCACGAATTCTGGACATACGAGTGAATGATTCCAGAAGAGGGATACATAGTAAATAATAAGCTTAAATTAACAAGTAGACTTACAATGCCAGTGTTTGGGTTGAAATGTTTGATGGAATCCATAATAAAATTGAAGGCAGAGAGTGACAATTAGAAGCTTATTGTCATTGTTTTCTTTTTAATTCCTAAATGTGAGGGATCATCTGCTAATACTCTTTTGTTTGGCACATTTACAAGTATAATTTTCAATGTGGTGCAGATCATATGCACTGACTCCAGTATATGAGGCAGCCACACGGCCTATTGAAGAAACCCCACTGGTGAACAGTTCAAAAGCTGATGCTGATGAATCTGATAGTAAAGAACCCATTCTTCCAGGTGTCAATCTTATTTTTGATGGTTCTGAACTGCACCCCTTTGATATAGGTGCTTGCCTGCAAGCTCGGCAACCTATTTCCTTGATTGCAGAGGCTGCAGCAGCATCAGCTTCTGTTGCTGCCATTAAGTAGAGCACTTTCTGTGGTAATACTTCTTGGATTCAATAGATAAAGAATATCTCTACAAAATGAGTGCAAGTTCTAAGACAATGGATGCCCATTACCAACTTTATCTTTGAGATTGCTTTGCCCCAGCTTGTGCTTATGTTTAAGGTAAATACCTGTGTTTATTTATTTACAAATCTACTCATTAAGTTATTTAATTCCTTTGGAAGTGCCTTGAGTTCTTTTTATGGACAAATTGTTATTATAATCTATAACAGGAAAGAGACAGGCTGGATATAACTTTCATTCATTAAAGAAAAAAGTTCCGAGATAGGAACTGATATTATTTGTATTTTTCTTAATTTTGGCTATGTATCCCATTGCTGCAGACAAAGCATACTAACATAAGCATTCTTAATATGCATGTGAAATAATGTTGTAGGAGGTTTGGTTTGTTCCTTTTTATTTTATTCTTCCCCTTCCCCGCCCCCCACCAACACCCTCCACCACCCCCCACCCCCGTGTTAAAACATGGCTTATTAGAACTATGAATTTTGGAAGTAAGGCCTTGTAGGTGAGAAACCAGCTTGTCCTTTTGCTTGCAATTTCTTAGCCATAGGCCAAATTCTGTTCAACTAAGTTATAATTTGGATTATTTGGCTAGCATCTCTGGTGATGATAAATGTCACATATAACACAAAAATGATGGCTGACATTCTATTTTAAAGGCCAAATTCTTTAATGAATTTGAAACCATCTGGAAATAAAAACAAGTCAGCAAAAGACAGATAAACCTAAGAGCTATATTTAGATGAGATTGAAGCATTGATTTAGTATTACACTCTGAGTTCTGTGTTGCGACGGACGCTGAAATTTGAAATGTTGTTTAGATATAATTCTAGGCTCTATGTGCTATAATGTGCTGATTGACTTTTTCTTTCTCAGCTTTCCTCTTGTACTATAGTCAGAACTTAATTGTTTCTATAAAATTTCTTTTTCTTCCCTCTCGCCACGAAGCCCGTTGGCAGTTTACTGCACATTTGATTTTACATTTACACTATAGTTTCAGCTGTGTAAAATCTTTATAGATAAGGTTGAATAGTTACAATATTTGCTGGTTAAATGTAGGTGGTGTGCTTCAAGCTCTTTGCTGAACCTCTTAATGGTTTAGGATGTTTGGTGGAATGAGAAGAATGATGCCGGGTTCTGATGTTTTTTTCTTGACTAATTATTAATAGGAAGAGCCTTTTTGCAGTACAATATAAAAGGGAAATGACAAAATATTCAGTTTCCCTGAATGTTTTAATGTAGTGTAGCTGCATATAAATTTTTAATCTGATGATTTCTGTTAGCACACACGTGGAGTGAAGAATTTTTGGCATGAAGCTTCGAAGATTTTGCCATTCACATTAAGGAATTATCGCTGTTAAAGTGAACATATATGTATTATTTTGATCACAATTTGTTAATGAAATAATAAGCTGAACCAGTGTCTATCCTATTTATGCTAGCTTGAATAGTGAAAGTTACTGGATCATTCATTTGCAAAATCAAGAGTAAATCTATGTGATTACAAGAAAAAATGCATTTATTTAAAAAACTTTGTTGAATGGAGAATTAATTCTTAATCGAAATCGAAAAAGCTTCATATAATTAGGTAGATTTAAAAACTTTTTTAGGCTCCTCGAAATTAATGGTTAGTTTGAGAAATGAACTTTTTGGTCCTTAAAATTTCATTACTCTTAAATTTCATTACACTAAATCAGAAGGGTCCTTTTAAATGTTTGTTAACCAAGCACTAAAACTGAGAAATGTTAAATATCAGGTGAAAAGCATCAGTGATCTCTAATTTTTACTTGTTTTTTTCATTTTGATTACTAACCTTTGATTTTTTTTCATTTTAATCACTAATTTTTTATTTTATTGCACTGACAAGTCAGTAGAAGGTTTCATGGTCGGAAATCTGACGTGGCATGCTTACTTAGTTGACACGTGGCATGCCACGTCAGCTCCTAGTCGACACATGGCATGCCACGTGTCATGCCATGCCAGTTCCTAGTTGACACATGTCATGCTAAGTTAGATTTCCGACCATTAAACCTCCTAGTAACTTGCCGGTGCAATAAAATAGAAGGTTAGTGATTAAAATGAAAAAAACCAAAGGTTAGTGACAAAATGGAAAAACAAGTAAATGTTAGTCATTACTAGTGCTTTTCTCCTAATATTTAGACTTTGTCAAAACTCTTTTAACAAAGTGAGTGAGCCAATTTTTCAAACTCTTTGAAACATTGTCCTAACTAAGATTTTGATATCTTTAAATTTTGTTAAAACTCCTTTAACAAAGTAGGTTTAGTCATTGTTCAAACTCTTTGAAGAATGCCTAAATCTAAGTTTGAGACCATAACCCAATCAAGAATAATTATACTAATTTATGTGCAAAACACAATATAAATAAAGAAAGGTTAGAAGCATCAGATACCTATCGTCCTCCTTCGCTAAGCTCCCAAAATGTGACGC
>CAOJBK012775622.1:0-14647 GCA_948294925.1 Codiaeum variegatum | reverse complement strand
ATATGGACAACATTCATGGCTCTACTGACAACCTCACAATTTACATAATTTTTCAAACTCTTTTTTTTTTCTCATTTTTTCATGTTCTTCTTTCTTTTCTTTTCTTTTTTTTAAATAATTTATTTATTACAATTAAATATTATTTTTAATTAATATTCATTATATTTTTACTTTATATTTATTTTTTCTCTACCTTATATTTATTATAATTTTATTTTATATCTCAATATTCATATTATACTTTTTTTTATATTTTTTATGATAATTATTTATTATATATTTGAGTTATACTTTAAAAAAAAAGAAATATACATTAAAAAAATATCAAATATATATTAAAATAATATAAATATTTATTTATTTATATGTCTGAATTATTTATTAAAAGATAGAAATATACATTATATATATTGAAATTATACTTTACATATGTCTATATTATTCATTAGATGTTTTAGAAAGTGTTTTTTTTTTGTAAGAGAATTATTAAGACTATATATCTGAGTATACATTAAAAATGATAAAATATATATTGAGAATAACAAAAATATATATTAGTAATAATAAAAATATACATTGAAAATATCTGAATATTTGATATATTAAATTAAAATGAAATTTTTAAGAGTTTGAACAATAATTGAAAAATATATCTATAACTTATCAGTGAATGCAAGACAATTAATTTAAGCGAAAAAGAAAGACGATAATCTCATATTCACTAAAACAATCTCAATCCAAATTGACTAACTTCTCCAATTCGTTTGCCATTGACGTCCTCACTGCAATATCAACTTATTTTTATTCAATTCAGCTATGACAATTAACAAATTGAATGAAAAAGAAAACAACGATTGATGAAAAAAATTTAACGATTTAACGAAATCAGATTGTAATATAAATAGTAAAATTGATAATGAAATATTATATAGAAGGGAAGAGATGTAGTGGCGAGAAAGGAGAAAAAAAGAAGAAGCGGATTTGTAACAGCTGAGAAAAAAGAAAAACCGTATCATTCGCGTGAGTTGAAGAAGAGAATAAATAAAATTTTTTTGTGGGTCCTGGATCACACAACTACATGATTCAAAAACCATGTAATTGTCACTTTGTATCAACAAGTGATGTTCATACGCCACTCAAAATGCCTAACTACAATTTAATGATTAAAAAATTTAAAAATGATACAAAATCTTAAAATTGCAAGTTACTACAAAAGATTAATCAACTTCCCCTACAAAAGATATTCCTTTGAATCTTTGAAAATTAAAATCCTTGATTTCTTTCCTTTCGCATGTTGATCCAATATAATCTAGCGTGATATTAAAAATTTTAGAAAACTTGATGAATATTGAATGTTGGGTTTGTACGATTGAATATTTTTAAAACTTCTCTCCATATTCGCTCTGTTTTCACATGTTGCTCTGATTTTGGCACTTTTGCCAATTTTTTGTTTTAATCATCTCTCAATGAAGGATTTCATACAACACATATACGAAATAAATAAAGCGGGAATAAACATAAAATACCTCGAGTATTGATGCGCGGATTCCCACGAGCGGAAGCGATGGATCGAGTATACTAGCCGTCAATAGAATATAAAATCCTAAAGCGCAATTTCACGATCTAAGAACTTTGAGGGAGAGATCGGGAGGTTAGGGAGAGAACTTGCGGAAAACTGATTTTACGTAAGTTCTGTATAGTGTCTATTTCTCTGTATCCCTAATCTCTTATCAGGGACATATATATAGGGGTTGGGTTATTAGGGTTACCCATTTAACCCTATAACCCATTACGACCGGGTCAACCCACGACCCACAAGTCATGGGCGGATTGTGTAATTAATTATTAATACCAAATTAATATTTAATTCCAACAACTCATAATTCTACTCTCGTGATATTAGAATAAATAAATAAATTGAATTCATTAAACCTTGTGAAATTAGTGGTTAACATCTCATAAGAGTGTCCTTATCTCTAAGTAACACGTTTCCTATGTCAATTAATTCAAAGTTCCGAAATTGAATCACAACTCTCGCTTGTAAACCCAATTTCTTAAATCAAGAATTTAGTGATCAAGTAAATCTAGCATTAAGTCCTAAACCAATTGATGCAATTTCATTGTAAAAATAATAAATCAATCAAGTAACAATAAACATAAATAAGCTAAATCAACTACATCCCAATAATTAGATTAAGAACTTAGTTACTCATGATAATAAAAAGAAAAAAAATAATAAATCTAACAATAATCATGATAAAATAAATAAAAACTAAACCAAACAAGAAGAGGAAATCAAAATCTAAATATTTAATTGAAAACTTTAGTTTTTGATTGAATTCCAAAAGCAAAGAATGAAAATAAAATTTAGATTCCCCCAAAAGGGGACTCTAATTGAGTTCCTCCAATCCTCTCTAATTCTCTTAAATTAAGTTTTCATAAGTCTTATATATGTTTTTTTCTCAAGTCCTAGGGTTAGTTTCCTACTTAGAGTTGAAAAAATAGGCTTTTGTAACTTAAAAAACAGTAACAAGTTGAAAGGAAATGATGTCGGGCGCTGTGATTTACTGATGGATGCCAGGAATTTACAGAGAGGCGTTATAATGACCTGGTGCTTTGTTTCTTGGCACGAAGAGGCTCCATGATTCTAGATTGTTCAATATACTCTCTAATGCTAGCCTTTGTGACTCCATGCGAGTTGTAATGACCAAATATGACTTTCCACTTGTTAAAATGCTTTCCAAACTTTCTTTTATTTCACCAGATCACTCCGAACTTTGCCATTTGAATCAATTTAAATCTTTAAATACCTGAAAACATAGCAAATACCTTTCTCATGCAACGAAAATAAAAAAAAAAACCCATAAAAACAACTCTAAGCTTGGCTAAATGCATGCAAAATAAACTAAAACTAATAAACAAATGCATGATTAATTATAATAAATGTATGAATTATAGATATAAAGAACACTCAGGCATCCCAATTAAGTTGGCACCCCTTAGCGACCTCTTCATGTTCGAAAGAAGCCAAATAATATTAATTGCAAAAGAAAATAATAAGGTTCAATACAACCTCACAAAGAGGCAATCACAAGAGAACAAATTAAAACAAAACAAAAAGCTCTTTCCTATTAAAGTCTTCATAAAGTAAGGAACCACAAAAATCTGGGTAGCTTGACCACCAAACTTCTCTTGCACATTCCCTTCTGTAGTTAGCAAGTTTGTCCACAATAACATTTCCTTCCCTGTAAATATGTGAAATCACAAAGCTCATACCTGACAACTGTGAAAGGTATTTGAGCCAATCAACTTTAAGAAACCATGGAACATTTTGAGACTTGGATTTAAAAACATTCACTACATATAGTGAACCACTTTCTAACTAAAGATTATGCCAACCCAAGTCACGTGCCTTGTTAACTATAAAAATAGCTGCGTGAAGTTCAGCTTCAAAAGCTAACACATCACCTGTAGAGAAAGCAAAAGATCCCATAGCATACCCTCTTCTATTTATGAAAATATTACCTAGTCCTGAACATTTGAAAATTTTGGAATAAGAGCCATTTGTATTCACCTTTATCCAATTTGGAAGCAGTGATTGCCAACTAATCGAAATCATCATTGGAGCCTTCCCTAGAATGCCTTTAACATTCAACTTCTACAATACAATACGCTCCTCCCAAGAACTATTTGTCTTACCAATTCCAAAATAATCACACTCTTTAATACCCTTCCAAACTAACCTCAAAGACATGAATATTGGGCAGACAATTTTAAAAAATTGTTACATTTCTGCTCTTCCAAATTGCCCACACACAGGTCATAATAACAACTCACCACAACACCTTCAGCTGCATACTAAAGCTGACTTGTGCAACATCAGCAATCAACTCCCTTAGCGTTGTAACTGACAGTAAGGAGTGGCTAAACAACTCCCCAATAGCTCTTCATAAGGCCCTTGCAAACCTGTATTCAATAAACAAATGATTTATTATTTCATTAGCATTACAACACCGTCAGCACATAGAAGGCATTACAACACCCCGCCTCACTAATTCCTCTTCTATTGCCATCATTCGATGAAGGGCCTTCCCAATAAGTAAGTGATCTAAAGGGTGGCAAATAGTTGGCCCAAAGAAATCTGAAATTTGAATTCACTGCTCTCTTAACTCGAATTTTCTTATAAAGTCATTTGGTATTAAGAGCATGATCATCGGCTTCTTTCCACACACACAAATTTGCCTCATTATTCAGCAACTACATCCATTTAATGGCATCTGAAACACTGGGAAATGCTACCTGAAAAAACCAAGGAACCCTCCATCCATGCCTATTACAAAAATCTTTAACATGATGTTTCAAGTTATCATTATGAAGATTTATATGCTCAGCCACCATAGGGGATAACCACTTATCATACCATAAACTTGAAGAGCTATTAGAACTCATAAACCAAATGAAATCATCTTACGATTGCATAAAATCCTTTTTGATTGATGTCCAAATTGAAGAACAAAAATATGAGTGTCTTGGCTTGCATGCATGAGTCAAATATTGACTCCTAAAAAACAAAACTTGAAAATCATGAGTAGCAGTGATTTTCCAAGCTAATTTAGTCAACATTGCATCATTTCAACACTCAAGATTTTTTATTCTAATGTCACCCTTTGATTTAGGAAGACAAAAAAATTACCAAGACACTGTTACAAGCTTTTTCTCATCTATTGAACCTATCCACAAGAAATTTCGCATGCATTAAGTGTTTCAGCAAAGTTTGAGGCCACTTATAAACCCCAAACGAATAAAGAGTAGAGCTCATAATAGTCGGACGACTAATTTGTGAGAGAGATTTCCCTTTCCAAGAGGCAAATTTGGAAATAATCTTACCAATAATTGGCTAAAGTAATCGTCGCCTTGGTAAACCCATGAAAAGAGGCATGCCTCATACCAATAACTGAACACAACTCCATGCATCTAGCGTTGCCTATGTTCTTGCCAAAGAATATATTCAATTTGTCTCTATTAACTTTCTGACAAGAGAGCAACCCATAATCAATAAAAAGTTGGATAATAATGTTAATATTATGCTTTATAGCTTTGAAAAATATTAACACATCATTAGCATAAAATAAATGTGAAGGAAATGATAAACCCCCATAAGACATCGGAACCAAATCCCCTACTTCAACCAAACGATATATTTTCCTACTTAAGAAATCTTCTGCAAGACAGAAAATCAGAGGAGATAATAGGTCTCCTTGCCTAACTCCTATGCTGCAAGAGAAATATCCACATACCTCACTATTCATTAGAAATGACAGTTTTGCATATTGGAAAATTGCTAAAATTCAATCACAAAAGGTTTTTGACAACCCAAATGCCTAAAGAACTGTCAGAATAAAATCTCAACACATTGTGTTAAAAGCTTTAGAAATATCTACCTTCAATGTCATGTTGCCTCCAAAACTTTTTTTATTCATAAGATTCACTCCTTCTGAAGCCAAAGCTATGCAATTAGTAATTGATCTATTCTTGAGGAACCTAAACTGATTTTTAGAAATAATCCTTGTAGAAATAACCGTGCAATAATCTTCGTAATAATTTTAAAAGAGAAATTTCTCAACATGATGGGCCTAAAAGAGCGCAAATCCATTGCTTCAGTGCTTTTAGGAATCAAAACCATATTGCTAGAATTAAAACCATAAGACAAAGGCCATTAGCAAAGAAAATCTGTATTGCAAGATAAACCCCAGAGTGAACAACATTCCAGTATACTTTAAAGAAAAGGTTGGTGAATTCGTCAGGGCCATGAGTGCTATTACTATCCATATCAATGACAATTAATCGAATCTTATCAGATGAAGGCATACGTAACAACTCATTCTCTTCCCTCATTACAAGAGAAGGAAAGATATCATGAATAGCCTCCTAACAATCATCAAGTTCGTTACTTGCACTAAAGAGCTGCTGATAGAAGCTAACAATGTGATTCTGAATATCCATTTTATCATAGCAAAGCCTTCCATCAATATTAAGAGCATGTATACCACTTTTTGCCTTTCTTCTCAAATTATAACTATGAAAAAATGCAGAATTTCTATCTCCTACTTTCAACTATTTGATCCTACTCTTATCCTGAAGAAAGAGCTCTTGTTGACACAAACAAACTTCTAAATGCTCATGAGCCTCCAACTCTTTACTAAACAGCTAATCATTAACTCCCAAATCTGCCATTTCCACATGAATACAATTCAAATTATCCTGGGTTGCCTTTAAATTATTATCCAAGTTACCAAAAACTTATTTATTCTACAATCGTAAACCATTTCGCAAAAACTTAAGCTTACATGTGAGAGTCTACATCGGGAAACCAGTTGAGGGAGCAATCTTCCAATATTCCTCGATAAAATTCCTCAAACTAAGGTGTGAAAGCAACATTAGTTGAAATCTTAACAAAGACCTTCTTGAAAAAATAAAAGATTTTATGGACAACATGGGGCAATGATCAGAACAATGGCAAGGAAGAACGGTACAAATGACTCGCTGCCTAGCTAATAAGAAATCCACAGAGGCTAAGGACCTATCCAGCTTGCATAGAGTGTGAGAGGGCACCCCCCCCCCTTTAAACCAAGTATATCTCGTGCCAACAAAATTGACTTCCGAGAGCTCATAATCATCAATAAAACTTCTGAAATCTTGACATGATCGAGTTGTAAGAGGAGGACCATATTTCTCATGGGCTCCTAGGATAGCATTAAAGTCACCAAGCACTACAAAACTACTAGGCATCATATTCCTCATATTTCTGATTGCATTCCAAAGTTTCATTCTATGATGGGGCCATACATTTCCATAGATAAAAATAAAATGATGAAGAACATTGTGAGAATGTAAATCAACATTTATATATTGTTCATCATAAAATTTAGAAACTAAAATCAAATCTTATCATTTGAGCAGCCACATAGAAGGAAGATCCTTAGTGTTAACTCCAACCAATTCAAGCAATAGAAATGAAATTAACAATCAGTTCTACAAGACATACAAGGTTTGGAGAAGAATTTTTACAAAAATTAAAAAAATGTTCTTTGGGTATCGATATTCCTGAATCCCCTACAATTCCAATAGTACGTCTTCATAAATTCAATCTTGCAGGAGGCTTCGTTGCTCTCTTAGGTAGTGTACTTTGTTCAATCTGCTTAGGAGGTTTAGATTTTCTATTTTTGACAGTTTTCCACTCCCCCTCATCCTCTCGTTCATCCTGGCCAACCCAACTTTTTGTAGAGGTATCCCCATTGTTTTCATTAATAGGTGGTGTGTAAGAAATCTTATTGTCAGACTCTCCATTACTGCCCTCATCAATATTGAGTTCTGCCTTCATGTCATGTTGCAAATCATTAGGTTCAATGTCCTAATGTTGTTCATTCGAAACAACAGCAATGTTATTATCTGTTGCATCACAAACAGGTACCTTATACATCCATCTTCCTCTGTGTGACCTATTATATGCACTCTCAGGTCCCTAGCAATTATGCTCAAAGCCTTGTGAACTAGCACTGCACTAGTTTCTCTCCAAACTTGTCTCTTTATGGACCTCCCATGCGAACCCAACCTCCTTCTGCCTCTAGAGGTTGAATGATGCCGATCCTTGGGACCGTCTTTATCTTTTTCCTAGTTTTTGAGGTTTTTAGTTTTTGTTACAGTAATATGAATTATGCCCTATAAAAGAACAAACTTTGCACAATTTTGGCATATTTTCATAAAACAAATCCACCCACAGTTGTTTACCTTCTCTTTCAATATGAATAGACTAAGGTATTGATTATGCTAGATCCACATCCACTAACATTCTAGCATAATGGCCAAGGTCACCATCGAAAGTATCTTTATCAACACGAATATATCAATAAGGATTTGTTGATCCCAATACTCCCATGGAAGCGAATACAATCTAACCCACAATTGAGCAGTAGTTGCCTTTTGGGCACTTGGAAAAAAATCTGGTACCCATGGCTATAAACGGAAAAGACCTAGTTTCAATTCAATCGCACCTCGACTCCAAACTGCTAACTCACTTTCTGCGACATAAGAAGTATATGAAAATACCCTTTTCCCAAAGAAATTAAACGCCATTGCTCAAGCAAATCCCATATCTTGTTAAGAGTTTCATTCAAATATGATATCTTCCATAGATTATCCCCTTTGTTTAAGATCAATCTTCCAATTATGGATAAAGCTTAACCCTACGATCATATGTCTGAGAAATCTTAATGGATACATAAATACCAATATAAGTAACAGTTGTTCCACTCAGATCAACTTTTGGTGCCATGGAATTACTCACTAACAAAATCTTAGCATAGGTTTGATTGCATTGTTGTGGTGAAGAAGGTTGTTTAGTGGGGGGTCGAAAGAGATAAGCGATTACCACGTAACAGGACAGGTCAGAAGGTCAGTGATCGGCCATTGCCATGGCGGCGGCGATAGCTTGCTGAGGGAATTGTGTTTACTTGGCTTCGAAGGAAACAGAGAACTCCCAATTTCAAATTCTCATGAATTCTTGTTTGATTTTCTTTTAAACAAATATAAATTTTATTAATCATTAATGATAAATATAAAGTTCAGTAATGAAAATTTTGAAATAGAATTAGTTACCCTAATAAAAGTAAATTGATTTACAAATCCTATAAAATATCTTCCATATTATTGATTTTTTTTTTAAATTATGGTTATAATAGTGAAACCATGTAACAAATAATCTTCCTTTTTATGAACATCTAAAATACAAATAATAATAGAAAAAAAAATTCCAATAAGGAAAAACAAAACAAAATTTTCTATGAGAGAAGAAAAACTAAATAAATAAATAAATAATTCAACTTAATATGAATTAATTGAAAAAAAAAACATTGTCTTAGTGTAGTTATTACAAATATAACACAACAATGTAGAGCAAGAGATGGAAAGACAATAATGAAGCAATTATAGATATTTAATGAGTAATCCAATGTCTAATATGATGATAATGTTAATGATATCGTTATTTGTATCCAATTTAATAAAATATTTAGAACTGTTGTCAATAAAAAGAATATCAATGTGATTTAAGAATAAAATTTCATGAAAAAAACTTAAGAAAAAAAAAAGAGAGGCGACTAGAATTTTTTAAATAATATGTTACTATGAACTGTTTGATTTAATTAGTCGCCTTTACAATTTTGATTAATGTGACAAACTTATTCTATTAAAATTTTTTAAATCTAATCGTTCCAAATTTCTAAATAAAAGTTAGAGTTAGACTCTGTATTATTAAAATAAAAAGCAAAAGTACAATAAAACAAGAATAGACAACTTCAAAGAGAAAAACTAAAAATGATCAAAAGTGAAAAAATCAAACAGTATAAATATCAAATTTTGATAAAAATTTCTTATACATCAAAGGATACTCAAAGAAAATAAGTTTATATTTAGTTTTCAATCCATCAGAATTTTAATCATTCTTAAAATTCTGCTTTTTCTTGTTGAGTCTTGCCAATAAAGATATTCTAAGAGCATCTTTAAATGAGTCTAAGTTTTGGGTTTGAAAAACTAAGACTCTAACCTCTTTTTCACTTTTTCAAATAATCTTAAATTTTGAGTCTGACTCTAAATTGAAGTATTCTCAATTCAGACTCAACGAAAAAAAATGTGAAAAAACATTGACTTGTGACCTTCCGTGGAGGAAAATGTATATATAATTATTTGAATTTAAAGTAGCAATGGCAACCTTTTGTGTATTCATCTCAATGTCCAGATTTTTTTTTTCTTTTGCTCGTAAGAAACAACTGTACTTTTCAAAGGGTAAAAAAATGTTTTCAAAATTTTGTATAAATTGCATAACTGAACTTCAATTTTCGCCACACAATAAAATTCTTTTTTTTTTTTAATTCTAAAAGAAAAATCTTCCTAAAAAAACTCCAATAGACTCTTTAAAAAAATATCCACATCAATTTAAATTTAATATTACCTTTTTAAATCTCCAATAATTACATTTTTTTTTTAATTTTCTCAAAATACAAAAATTTCAAATATTCAAAATCCATTTTCTCAAATCTTTTTAATCTAAATATTCAACCACCATCGGATTCCTTTTTTCCAACAAATCCAAATTTTTTGATATTGATGTTTTTTACACTCGGCTTTAGTCACTTGATGAATACAATACAATCTCCTGCTACATCGAGTTTTGAAATTTTTATAACACAGATTCTTGAGTTTTCCACCCAATAAGAGTTGGAAAATTTTGAGAAAACCACTGGAGTAGGTTTTGGGTTTTCTTTCCTTTCCTCTTCCAACTACTCCCCCTTTATCTTTTCATTTTTTTGCTCTTGTGCTTCCGTTTCTTGCTCAACTATGGTCACATTTTCCCTACTCCTCAAAGAGATCACTTTGAGTTGCTCCTTAGGATTTGCTTCAGTGTTGCCTAGAAGAATACCGCGTGGCATTTCACTAATCATCTTTGCAATTTGGCCAACTTTAACCTCAAGGTTTTGAATAGATGCTTGTTCATTTCTTAGAGTATTCTTTGTAGTTTGGAGCTTAGTCTCAGTTGCAGCCACAAATTTTTTAATCATTTCTTCAAGGTTTGATTTTCTTGGTTGCGTGGGGATTGAGGAGATGGTTGAAACCCTGGTGGATAAAATCTAAGAAGATCTCTATTGATATTTTAATTCTGATTAACCCATGGGAAAATAGGGTGATTTCTCCACCCCCGAATTGTAAGTACTACTAAAAGGGTTGTTTTTATCGCATATAAGGAGCATTTCTAACATACTCTACTTGCTCTACATGGTAAAGATGTTTCCATTTTGACAATCTCGGTTCTGATGGCCTCCATCACACCAATCATAGTATATAACTCGGGGTTGAGATTATTTATCTGAAAAAGAAGCCAATGCATCCATCTTTTTGTCCATGGCCTCAAATTGTGTAGTGAGAGCAATGATTGAGTCCACTTGATGTGAACTTCCTCTCTAATCTTTCTCTCATCCTTAGGGGTTTTCCATTAGTAATTAGTAAGGGTCATGTTTTCAATCAAGTTTCTTGCCTCTTCAAGTGTCTTGTTGTTAATAGACCTGCTACATTAATGGACTGTTTTCATGCATAGTCGAGTCCATAATAAAATTTCTGAATTTGGAGTTAAAGGGGTGGCCCATGGTGTGGACATCTTTTCAAGAGATTCGTAAACCTTTTCAGGAGTCATTAAGTGTTTCCCCATCTTTTTGTAGAAAAGATGTGATACCATTTCACAATTTGGCGGTCTTCAAAGGTGGGAAGTACTTCTTCAGAAATTTCTTCACCAATTGCCCCCTAAGTAGTAAATGTTCTAGCCAAGAAAGATTTCAACAGCTTTTTGGGTCGATCACGAATAGAATAAGCAAAAAACCTCAACCTAATGGCATCATTAGATACATTGTTCATCTTCAATGTGTCACAAATCTCCAAATATTTCTCCAAATGCGGATTTGGATACTCATCTCGAAAGTCATCAGATTGTCACTTTGCTGCACAATTTGAATTACATTAGGTTTGATCTTGAAATTATTTTCAGCAACTGTCGGCCTTTAAATGCTATAATCAACCCTGTTGAGTGTGCCTATCATACTCCTATATTGTTCTCGGCTGCTCTGCCATCACTTCCTCTACCTCTTCTTTTAACTCTATATTTGGGTCTTTCACAACTTCAGTTATTACTACCAAAGCTAGTTCTTATTCCTCCCCCCTTCTTTATCTCAAAGTCCTCTCTAACTTTCGATCGTACTCAATTAAGTTGGAGGAACTAGCTCATGTTATAAAAAGAAGAGAGTAATTAAAATTACTACAATTGAAACAAGAATAATTATTAAAACCAAACAAAAAAAAATCACTCATCTTCATTATACTGCTAGTAATGTCTATAATCCCCTACAACGGTGTCAAAAACTTGATTTTTTGCTTTTATAAGTGCACGAAGTTGAATCAAGTAATATAGTGAGAATAAAGTATTATTCCATAGGAGGCTTAGGCAAATACTAACACAAACATTGGATAATCTTTAGCAAGCAATAGTTTTGGTGAAAAAAATAAAAATTAAACAATTTAAAGCAACTAAACAATAATGCGAAAGAGATTAAGAAATAAATCAAATGGATATCAATGATAGAAACTACCTAGATATGTAGAATCCCCTTAAACCCAAATGTTCTTCATGATAAGATTTAATTAAATCAAACCATAGGATTGCCTTGGCATTCCACTATGTTAGGTTAAAACCTCTTTTAAGCGATTTAACCCCTGATCCCTAAGCTAAGGTAAGAAGGATCTCTTCTCAAACCCACAAAAACCTAAGTCATGCACTAAACTCAAGTAATAACAACAAAAGCCAAAGAATCTCAAACCCTTATCTCTAGTGGCCTACTCAACTCTCAGTCCCTATGAATATTCTATTTATTCTAAGCTTTCTTAAGTCTATAGCATAAAAATAAACAACCAATAATTAAGCGCGAAATTGAATATTAGAAGCAAACACATAAGCATCATAAAGATAAAACAATCCAAAAGGTAGATTTTTAAATCAATTCATACAAAAGGTTTTAAGGTTCATCCATTATCTAAGTATTACAAATTTAGTTCATAATGAATTACAAAGAGAAAGGAATAAAAAAAAGAGAATATAAAATATTTAAACTATCCATGGACAAAGCTTGAAACTCTTCACTCAATCTTCAATCTTTGGCCTTGAATATTCAAAATCTTGGGTCTTTTATCTTGAATCCAGCTCAAAATCTCTTAGGTTCTCTCTAGATATTTCCCTTGAATGGATAGTAATTCCAACACCCCTCTGTCTCTCTCTCTCTCTCTCTCTCTATAAGCTCTCATTTTTTTTCCTATAATTTTCTGTTTTATATTTATATAGATTTTGGTTTCACATTCTGCCCCACAAGCATGATGTTAGGCTTGAGAACGTTAATAAAATGCGCTTTAAGCTCTATCAATTCGTTTGGCAAAATCAAATTGAAACTTCCCTCATGGTCAAGCTCACACATGTAGTTTAGGCATGAGTTAAGGAAAAAAAAAAGCTTATGTCTCTTCAGACAACCTCATTTCCTTTTTAGAATTTCCTCACTTTATTATATATCTTTCCAAGCATCATAAAATAGAGATTTCCTAAAAATATCTAGGAATCATGCTAAAACAAACACATCAAACTCAATTTGTGACACATAACATGATAAAGAAGGGGGGGATAAAAGCTATGGATTTCATACACTATCAGTTTTTTAGTCTAAAATTACCAACTTAGGTGGTTTTATTTCTATCCATGTCTCTCAAGATATTTACGAAGAATGGATTAAGATGTGTACTTGTCTATATTCTCTCAAAAGGAGTTAAACCTTAAACTCAATCAGTTTTAAAAGACAAACTCTCTAAAATTTAGGATCTCTCTAAACCCTCAAAATTCATATCTTTAGGAAAGAGTTTTTTTTCCCCATAATTTTCTTAATTCTCAAGTTGGGCAAAAGACTATTTCGAGAAAAAGTACAATCTATCTTTAATCTGGTATATATCGATTGAAGTCTTGGATTTCGAGTTTTGATCCTAAAGAACAAAAATCCACTACCACATAGGTTTGGATTTATCTTCTTCATTTACCATGGAAATTCTAACATCCAAAATTGTTAATGGAAATTGCTCATAGAATTGGAGTCCTTGTTGTCATTGACTTAAAAACTATAGATGGAGAGTTAGAATATTTTGCTAGAATTCTGATGGATTTGGATCTCTTAGTAAAAATTCATGGTACCTTACATTTTGAGATTGCCACATCCTTTTTTTTTTATAGATGTTACCTATGAAAACATGCAAAAATTTTGTAAAGCTTGTACATCCATTAGGCATAGTTCATATGATTATAAAAAATCGAAAGCATGAGGAGAAGAAAAAAGATAAAAAGGTTGCCTCTAATCCACTTATTGAGACTAAGAAGTAATGACATCCAAAGATTGCTCCTGCTACTTTTCTAGTAGGCCAAGCCTATAACACTCTTAATACTCTGAGATCTTTTCCTGAGTATGCATGTAAGTTCCCAGTTGATATTGTTAATTTTGAGCATTTGCATGATACAACTGCGTTTATTGAAGATGAAGATCTCGATCATTCTCCATTTATCAAGGAATAAAATATTAGGGTTGATAGTATTGTTCAAAATAAAGACAAGCAGATTACATCCTTTCAAGACTTAGCAATAATTATAGGCACTAACTTTGTTGCTTCTTGTATTGAGAATAGGACACTATCTTATTGAGCAATAACAAAGGAAAAACAATTGTCCCTCCAATTGATAGCTCGTCCCTTACTAATACTCAAAAGTTTGCTTGGGCAGACTCTATTGAAGAGAAAATTAATAATAATGATGATCTTTAATGTGCCAGAGTTGCTTCTGAAGCTTATGATGATACTTTACAAAAAGGAATTAATAGAAAAGAAGGTATTTGGATTATTGTGGAAAATAAAAAAAAAATAAAATATAGTTCGAAGAGTGACTAGAATTCAAACTTAAAAAATATCCTAGTCAATTCTTTTTGGATGATCTTAACAGAATTGAAAACGTCCATCAAAATTTTATATT
>CAOJBK012775457.1:0-11280 GCA_948294925.1 Codiaeum variegatum | reverse complement strand
ATGTAATGTTCGAGCTATCTCAAGCTTCTTCAAGCACAACATTTTCCAAGTTTGGCAAATCAATATCAGATTGTTTCCTTGTGCCAACACCCAACTTCATTCCAACACAAACTAAGGTTTCGAGCGATCTAGCACTATTGTCGAGGAGGTCCTGGTCTATTTTGATTGAATCCTGCACAATATTCCCCTGATTAGATATGAAAATTATATAGATGCTACTTGTTCTATGTGTGAACTGAACTCGAGCTAAAACTTATTTTTCAGTGAATTCAGAAACACTTATATTGGACACTACGTGCAAACTCCTAACACGAGAAATCATAGATAAAATCATCCATTAAGTAGGGTGTAGATGTAAGGATTAGTAAGGAAAAGTGTTCAGTAAACGTCAGTGGCAGTACCAAGAACATATTATTAGCAACTTGTAGATTCAACAAAAGGAAGATGAAAATTTGAACTATAGATTTATTGCATATCAAAGAGAGAGTACCAACCTTTTCAAAGACGCAAATCACTGTGCTTCCACCAAATGAGAAATATCCAAACTGTAATATGATACATGAAATGCCATTTCAAAAAGAAGCCAAACTTGTTGTATGACATTATACGCTTTGACCACAAAAGAAAAACAAAAAAAAAAACAAAAAGCACAAGACACTACATAACAGGCACTAAGTTGTGAATTGCTAACCTCATCTCCTTTTTTGACATAGTCACCCTCCTTTTTCAGAAAGGTGATGCTACCAACCATAGTTGCTCCAATTGCTACAAATGCCACCTAATCAACCAAAATCACAGGAGGAATTATCTCCAACATCAGTCAACTCAAAATCAACAGTGGCAAGATATGAATTGTTAGGTGGAGTTAGTGGTTGAAGCTAAACACATTTTAGAAGGTTAAATTACTGTCCAAGGAGATGTTTGATCCATGCTTCTAGGCTTCTCTTGCATTAATATATAAATGGGATAAAGTATTTCTCTTGTTTTAATTCAAACATAAGTTCAAGGAAACTTATAGCACATATTGAACACAGGGTAAACTTTTTCAAAAACAATTGGATTGACCCATTTGCCTAAACCATGATTCAGCATTTCAATATCCTAAGCATGATGCTGAAAATCAAAGGGCCATCAGAACTTTTTTCACATTTCCCGTCCCATCACATGCAAGAAAACGCTGAATGTAGCTCTAGACCACATTGCATGGAGGTGAAACGCACAAATTGAAGACTCCAACTAGATTGGATAAGGCTTAGCAGAGTAAAGTCATAATTGAAAACTCAATTATGGGAAAAACAAAGACAGATACCTGACCCAAAAGCAGCATTGTAATGCATCTACAACATCAAGGGAGCTAATGGTTTTTATAGTTACTAGTTAAAAATAGAAACTGTAAGTCACATTTATTAAAACAATAAACCTTTCCAAATTCTGCAGTAGAAATGATTGATACAACTCGCTTATTCTCTGTGAAAACATTACAATACTCGCTATTGACAGCAATGGGATTAACCTGCAGAAAGACAACAATTACAGATAAAAGGGAGAAAATCTGAGAACGGAAAGAACTGATCACAATCAACTAAATGAACATGCTTCAATAATCCACATACTGTATATAAATTTCCAGGCACATTTACAAATTGCTCAATTGTTCCAGATACTGGAAAATGAAACCGGTGATAATCCTGCAATGATGCAAAGAAATTACAGCCAGAAATGAAAAAAAAAAAATCAGAATAAACATGATCTCTTCAGAACAAAATAGGTCAGCTGAAGAGAACTGAAAGGGAGAGAAATCCTACGAAATCTCTACTACCTGAACAACGACTAAACACACAAGAATTAGTTGCAAATAGTCCTACATCATAGAGTTTACACTCCTCTCCCATCACTTTTTCCCTCTCTTAACATCAAAATCATGGATGAGATATTGAACGGCATCCAAAACTAAAATAGCCTTGCTTTATCCCTGCCCCACCTCCTACCCTCCCTTTCTTTTGTTTTTCTCCTTTTGTGCAGAAAAATTATATTCTCAATTTGACCACAACCTCCCAACACTGGCAGGAAAGGCGCTGTTTGAGACCAAAAAACTCTAGGATCTCGTCTTTTCTTCCAAAACTTTTGTGAAACCAACGTTTGTATAAAAAATAGCAAAGCAGCTTTACCAAATACCTGAGGTGCCAGCCGAAATATGACCAAAGTTCCATCAACAAAAGTGCTAGAAGATATTTCTTTACCCAACAGGCCTTGAACAGAAAATTTACGGCCCTAGAAATGATAACAGAAATGAGCTGTTATAACTAAATAATCAATGTATAAGGATGAATGCATGAAGAATCTTTGAGGGTGGAGGGAGGTGCAGCTATAAATTAGAAACTTATCCAAATCTTGTATCCTTACATTGATTTCCCATATTCCGAGCAGCTTTTACTTCAAGTCAAGATTGTTATACTCTTGTTATGGTCATCTTAATTGTGTGTGTGTGTGTTTGTGTGTGCGTGTGAGAGACAGATTTTTTCTGATTAATGTTTAGCCTAAGACCTTCTCTTGAATCACTTAAGTTACTCTTCTAAGGAATTGAAAAGGTTAGCTAACTATAGTTTGATGAAGGAACTTTCTGAATATTTTTAGGCAAAAGCACCTTAGAGCTTGTAATACAAAACAGAGGTAGTGAACCATAGTTATCAAAATCAACATACAAGTTGTAAATGTTCTTTTCCCCAAAAAATTCTCATTATGAAATCATATCAAGCCATACATGCTTGTTATCAGCGACAAGTGGAACATAATTATAAGATGCATGTTGAAGAATTACCTTGATCCAAAATCTTAAACTATCTTCTATATTTTTAAATGCCATCAGCCGACAATCAGCTGCACAAACGGCAACATCATCATGTTCAGGAAAAGCAATCGGTCTTGCACCAGGCTTTAATTCCCTTATGAAAAAGTCATTGAATGTCTGCATATAAAATAAGAACCATTACAAATGAACAATCTGTGTTTCGATTCAGCAATGTTAGCAATGTCCTGTCGCCATGAGTCCACCAAACGGCTAGTATAACAAAAGTTGATCATTAAATGTTCTCTATTCAGGTACAAACTTAACAAAATGGTTGCATAAAATTTTCATATTCTTCCCAAAGGAGGACTTGGTTAGGACGACTTGATCTCATAGAAGGGAGAAAAATATGATACGCCATATTGCTCAGCCTATCAAAATTTGTCAGTGTCAAAAGGAAAACTTGCATAAAGATTAACCGTCATCTATGTTCAACGAACAGCTAGCGAGTCAGCTGCAAATTCCAACTACCAATGTCGTGTTAAGTGAACAAGTCAACTCCGACATAGTGAATATCATGATTTAAAGCTTTTAGTGAAATACAATATGCAGTGACACAGCAGGTGAAGTACAGGATGCACTGACAAATCGGTATCATTAAAAAATAGGTTCAGGATTGATGAATTGAAATCTGAGAACGGAAGGTTCAATAGCGAAAGTTGTTTTGTTCAAGGGAAGCCCAAATGCTACATGAAGGCCAACTGCTTGGCCTGATGGCCTCTTAAAGGCTCCAACAAGTCAAGCTCAGTCATGCTCTAGACTAGATAATTCAAATTGGTATATCCATTCTTAAATAAGCTCAAGTTGACTTGAACCCACATTCAAACTTTAGTGCTTAAATCATGCTCAATATTCCAAATAATTGTCTACACAAAGTACAACAACATATCTATTTAAGGTACAAAATTGTTTACCTTTTCAAAAAAAAAGAGGTACAAAATTGTTTACAGAGAGATTTTTTTTGCTACTAAATATTAATTAAGGATATAATATGGAAAATGTCCCAATTGAATAAGTACATAATATTAAGTGATTAACATAGAAGTGGACTCCTCAGCCTTAATAGCTAGCTTTTAAAATTGATTCTCCTAAATCTATATTAAAAACTTAACCTGGTATCAAAGTTTAGCCGATCCTTGTACCTTTTGTTCCATCAAAATTCATATTGAGATTTCAAGTTCCTCTTTCAATTTCTGGTATATTCAGGGTTCAGTTTTTGTTTCAGTTCAGTTCCTACCTCATTGTGGATTTTTTTCAATTGTCTTTCGCTCAATTATGGGCTTTCAAATTAGTTTCTTCACCCATCTTAGGCTTTCAATTGTGTCAATGCCACCACTTGAGCATGCTGTTAAGGATATAATATGGGAAATATCCCATATTGAATCAATAAAAACATTTCAGGGATTAATTTATAAAAGTGCACTCCCCAACTTTAACAGCTAACTTTCAAAGTTGGTTCTCCTAAATCTATATTGAAATCCTAACAAACAAAAACTGAAATCTATTCCAAAGATTCATTTGTCTCAAAAAACTGAAGTCCACAGGAAACAAAAAAGACCTCCTGCTGGTTGATGAGGTAGGGAACATGGCTTTCCAGAGTGACAAGAAATCAGAAAAAGCTTCTCAGAAATCAAGCTCGTACACAATGCAAGAGGAGATAATGAGTACCGTACATAGAGAATTCTATATGTGATTCTTTACCTTAAAATGTTCCAAAGGGTACTTGACTTCAGCCAAACTGATTTGATCCTACAACGCCACAACAATATATGATCATGCTATAGAATGGTGTGCAAAATTGACATAATATTAGAATGAAGATTTCCACATTCAAATCAACATCAAAGCAATCAAGAACAATTAAACATACAAAAAGATTAATAATAGGGATAGAAGCACCAATAAGCAAATTATTTTTACCTCCAAGGAAATTAGTTTTAGAGTGGGGGAACATTTTAAGAAACCACATGGTACTGTGGAGATCAAGGTAAACCCCCTGATTACACAGCCATTTTCCATTTGATTTAGCTTTCCCAGGGGACCTCATCCTAGTACAGCATAAATATCAAACATAATCATCAAAAGAATGGGATGGTCTTTAGCCATTCTAGCGGCAGAAAGTAAAAGGAAATGAAGGATAAGGATAGAAAGAACAATATTTTGAATGGTTTAAAGGGAAAAAACAAGGGTTTCTAATGAGAAACCTTTTAATGATCATAGCCTAATATAGAAGGCCAACTTAGAGCTCTTACGTTGTAGATTAGGGGGACAACATTATGTCATATGTTTATTACTTTATATACAACCCACCTAAATGCATGCAGCCAAACTTAATGAGAAGCTCTCAAATACTTAGTATATTTGAATGACAAAATAAAGCTAAGTACAGAGAAACTTATGAGCAACAAAAAGAAAGAAAAGAAATATCTACGATCCCCAAGAAAACAAGAATAAGATGAAAACTGCGATTAGAAAATCCTAGACTTCAGCCCAGGAATGTAGTGATAAACATGCTAAAATAGGCAGCTATCCCTCTAACATCAGATTCCAGTCATATGCAGAGATGCGCAAATCCCCATTCTGTGTGATGCTCCCACCAGACCTGACTCACCTCTTCTCTCAATGCATCTCCACTACCAATACCCTAATATTTTTAAGTTCTTAAAAACTACCCCTAGAATTAAAAGAACAATAATGAAGACTCAAGGTAAAAAGTTATATACTAGGAAAGTAAACAATGAAGTACCAAAAATGAAATAAGCCATGATTTTAGGCTACTGCATGACACAACTACAGCTAAGATAATATTTAAATGAAGACAGAACCATAATTACAGGTACTTTTGTACCTTAAAGAATTCAACAAATTTTGGAATGTCTTCTGCAGATTCAGGAGAGTTCATTTTCTTTCCCTGCTTCTCAGAAACTTTAAGCAAAAGTTCTTTAGCCCCTGCAATCAATTATCTCACCAATAGTGTTAACATTCAAGTAAGAAAAGCACTAGCTTCAAAGAAACAGATGTATTCATTTCCAAGTGTTGGCAACAGGTGAGAGTTGATTTATGATGCTTGTATTGTAAAGGAAAAAGATTGGTTGAAAGGGAAAGTAAATCGATTCTCGTACTCTAGTTACAACAAAAATGGTAAGAGAGCATGTTTCCACTTGAATATTTCCAGATCAACCATGCAAAGGGGAATTCGTAAAAACCCTGTACCTTTGTCCATAAGCTGCAGCCCTATCTTTGATTGGTAAAGTGCTCTCATTGACATCACAATCTTACTATCAATTAACTCCTCCACGAGTCTTTTTGTCCTCCGATCAAATACCTATAGCAACAAGCTATTAGCTTAAAAATTATGATCATCAGGTCTTAGAGCCAAATGTAAAGAACTGCAACTTAATGGAATCAACAATATCTGATATCTATGAATATCCATTTAAATTGAAGCAAACTCCGGAGAAGGATTAGAGAAGCACTTTTAAATACATCTGATTTTAGAAGCTTAGAGAGATTTAATCACACATTATCCTCATATAACTTTCAAGTAGGCTTTTATAGCTTTATAAAGCAAGTCAAATGGTTAAGTATTAGTTACGATTTTTTTTCCCGGTTACAAAAGTCTACAGTATGATGCGAACAGCACAGCTTAGAACTTGTCAGCAAGGGTGCACTTCAAAACCTAAGAATGACTTTTTCTTTTATGTTGCATTAGAAATGTTTTATGCAGAAAAGCATGAATTTTAAATGATCTCATATAGGGGGATGGTAATTATATTGAGCTGAGGATTTTCAAAAAATTTTGAGAACTCTTGGACTTTTATTTATGTTAGAGTGGTTAATCACCAAAGTGTTCTGAATTTATGTCAATTTGCAATTACGGCCTGACTTGCACAACAGTCAATTGTAGCTTGATTATTAAATCTAAGTAAAAACCATGGCCAAGGTTATGCTGAAATGACCACACTTGGCCCACAATTACAATCAAAGACCAAGCCAAAATTATCCATTTGTTTTAAATTCAAGCTACAATAGTGAATTGGCATAAATTTAGGATAGGTAATTATTGTTTTAGCTTAATTTAGCCTGTTGGTGTTAATCAGAGATATTCCTTTAAAAATTTCAAGTCCTAACATGATTATTTTAGAGGTATATGAAATCTACGCTCACCAGCCCTTTTTATGTCCCTCATCAGTGGCGAAGCTTCCCCAATACACTCCCCCCCCCCCCACCATCACCACCACACACACCCCAAATCTTTTATTAACTAATGCAATAGCACCTATATTTATTGATTAATTTAAGTGATCCCTTAATATTTCTTATTTTTAAATTAGTAAAGAACAACAATAAATATTAGTTTTCATTGGTTTTCAAAATCATGTTTTCAATTTTATTAATCACAATTTCTTTCTGTTATTTGTAACAAATCATAACTTTCTTTTTAAAAAACAAAACATAATTTGAAAAATGTACTCTAAATATACAGTTTAATTTTATTAATTAATCATTAGTTATGAGATATGACGACTGATAAACATTCATAATCTATTAGCCCCTCTTAAGGTCAACTCCTGGCTTCGCCCCTGTCCCTCATCATTACCCTTCCTGTTATCTTTTTCCGGCTTTTACACTCTAAAGCTACAATATGAGTACAAAAAAAAGGAAAACAGAACTAATATCTGACGCTGCCAGGAATTCTAGCAATTATTTGCAGATCAAGATTTCATTTCGAAAGCACATATTCCTTTCTTCTTTACAAGCACTGATCTCTTCCTCTTAAATTTTCTTAGTTCCACTAAAACCCAAAAGTCATTTTCTGTCAGAAATTTCAGCACCTTATTGCTTCATAAAGCTCCAAATTTTTGTAACTGCATTCATTCATTCAAACCCTCGATTTCCTTATTTTAGTCATCTACAATTCCAAGCCCTCATTCTAGATTTACCAGCACTATCCCATACAAAACCTAAGATTCAAACCTCCCCTAGGTCAGATGAAATTGTTGTAACCTCATCAAGACCTGGAGATTTTTTTTTTGGAACCTATCCAGACTTTGAGATAAACACACCCAATCATGCACTTTTCAATTGCCTAGTTTCATCAAACTAGTGGCCACCAAAATTCATCAAAACTAAAACATCTAAAATTCTCAAAACCCATTTAAGAACTATTTGTCTCAATCCCTTGGAAGAAACTCTCAACTTGTTCTCTTGATTAAAAAAAAAGGCAGAACAAAGAGAAAATGATATTGCCCGACACAAGTAACATTTAATCGAACCATCACTTGGATAATACCCAAAGTATGGCATCTAGAAGATTGAAATATTCCAGAGAGAAGGAAGAGCAAAAAAAAAACATACCAGTATATGTGAAGCACCAGAGCCATAATTCAAACCAACATCATATGATGAAAAGTGTGCCCATTCACTCAGTTTAAAAATCCACCTACAGAAGTACAGTTCAAATGGATGTTTCAGATATACTTTAGTAATTATCTGATACTTCGAGGAGATATCATTCTAGAGCGCAACATTAACAAAGTCTCACCCATATGAAGCTTGTTTATCAGTGAGAAATCCTCCTGTCATTGTTTGGTTTCCAGTCCCTTCATCAAAACAGAGACTCAAATGAACCACAGTGTTCAGTCTATCAGAAACTTCAAGAGTCTCACCACATACTGGACAACAATTAATAAGAGGCTCTCTGCAAAACAGGAAACAAGAATAAATAGTGCTGAGACAATCCATGAAAGTAATTACTGGCTGATTGAAAGCTAGATTTCAACAAGATTCCCTTTTTCTTACATGAACCATGGCAAGTACTCAAGCAGACAAAGTGAAGCAGAACTTTGAAAAAATAGTGTAGCTATGAACAACAAAAGCCACCACTAAACATATTTAATGGGCAAGAGTATTATATCAATCAGCATTAGTTCAACAACACAATGAAAGCTTCTGTCATAGCTGAACGTTCAAAATATTTCTGCTAATATAACTTTAAATACTGCATATTAGGAAGAGATTGACCACTGTTTCATACCAAAAATACAAATGTGCTTTCAGGATACTGCCAGGTGACTTCAAGAGCAAAAGAATATAACTGAATTAAATATGAATTCCCACGACAATTGCCAAGCAATCCAAAAGGTTATATTGATGAATGCATGACACACAAGGGACACATGAATATCAGGAAAAAGGAGATTTCTTTGGGCAAGGGAAGAGAAAAACACTTTATACCCCCCTCCTCAATTCCAAGGCAAGGAAAGACAGAAACATTATCAAAATATGGTCATATTTTGCCCATCAGAGCATGTAATTAGAGAAATTGATATGCAATGCAACATCTACAATTAAAGCTTACTGCCTCTAAATTTAGAGGGTTGTTACTTTTCTTGATGAATAGCAAGAAGGTCAGCCAACTCATCCATGCTCACAACACCATCCCCATTCTTGTCAGCAGCTTTAAAAAGCTCCTCTTTCTAGTAGAAAAGGTAAACATAATGTTAAGACGATGTAATTCTACAAAGCATGATTCCAAAAAAAAAAGTATGCATACAAAATTTTTAGCAGGATAATTTTCCAGATTTGACACTCAAAACCCAAATTCCTTCCAAAGAAAAATACGCAAAACATAATTGGTACTAGATAGATTAACAAGTTCAAAAATCTAAAAGTTCAAATATAGAGGTGGTTGTTAACTGAAAGCTTAAAAAAGAATTAAAATTGAATCCCAAACCCAGATCTCAAACTAACTCAGACAGCCTATCACCTTAGAGAAAGTACTGGAAATTATATTCTACAACTTGAACTGCAAAAGAAGTACTTCTGGTCAAACCTTATTAGCTGCCACTTGATTACCAAATGCCTTAATTAATTCGGAGAACTCGGAGAATGATAGTTGTCCATCTTGATTGTA
Source organism: Codiaeum variegatum (assembly GCA_948294925.1). Lineage (NCBI taxonomy): Eukaryota > Viridiplantae > Streptophyta > Magnoliopsida > Malpighiales > Euphorbiaceae > Codiaeum > Codiaeum variegatum. The sequence goes on along the minus strand of CAOJBK012775457.1, from coordinate 1,519 downwards.
ATCCTATGCATAATACAAGGGATTAAAAAAAGAAAATAAAAAAATGAATAATAGATCACACATGAAATGTTAAGACATTGCAATAAAATGCATCTCCAAGAAAATAAAAAAAAATGAATAATAGATCACACATGAAAAATTAATTCTTTCCAGATTCAAGGGTAAATATAAACTAAATATTTGCCCAAAACAGGAACAAGGAGAGAGAGAGAGAGAACTACTTAATTCGGAAAGGTTGATCATTCAAAAAACAGTTTCTAACAGAATATTGTCCCCTTTTCCTTCAAAAATTTAAGGAAATAGTACATTAACAACAGGGTTATGGTGGGAAGAGGGAGATGCTGTGGCTCAAACATCTGTCATCATCGTATGCATAATATCGCATATTTCAGCTGATTCTAAATATAGAAGGTGAATCATTAGGCAATATATTTCATGCAACATATTCATAAATAAACTTTAGTAAACAAGTCGAGGCAATCCAACTATTAAAACAGCCATTTCTGCAAAGTTCAACTAGTGTGCGTCAGTCAGACACAAACATATCAAAGGCATGTTGATGTGGAAGTACAACTGAAAACAGAACAAGAAATTTAAAACAAAAAAAGTTGAGAAATCGAGTTAATCAATGTTCCACCACCTGTCAGTCCTCTCTTCCCTAGCTTCAGATTTATATCCCTACTCCACATACCCTTATATTTACCCCCTAAGTTAAAATATTCCCCAAGAAATCTCATCTATACCCACAGTAGAAGTATAGTGTAATCGGTGTTTATAATCACATTCATGTCAAGGGACATGACAATATATAACTTGAATGCAGCATCATCTTTTAGAGTCAACAAAGTTTTATAGCCTAGCATATAAATTATACCACAATTGATAAGACGCGCCTTGCAAAGCTTTTCTCTGTTTCAATTGGATCCTGTCAATGTTTTCAAATAATTTAGAAATAATTGAATATCTGAACTGGTTAACTGAATTATAAGTTGTATATTGCACACCTCAACTGAACATGAAAGAGAAATTTTGCCAACAACTGTATCAGATGAAGAAGGGTCAAAAAGTTCAAAGACCTCAAAGTCAGAGTCCGAATCCTGCAAATAATAAGAAAATGCAGAAAAGGTAAATGGAAAAATAAGCAAAACAGGAAACAAACATTTTTCAAACAGTCATGCCCCAATTCCAGAACAGATCCAATTACAGTAAGTTAATATTAATATTCTCTAAATTTAGTGACACCAGTGTAAGGAGATAAATAATGAATAGAAGTTAAAAAGAACAGTCAAAAATACTACAGCATGCAAAATAATTTGTGCAACTCAAATGACAGGCATAAGAATATGCTTTTACATGATGGAGCTGTGGGAGTTATCTAGAGCATTTTTTTATTGGGCAGCAGTAAAGGAATATGATGAACTGTATGTACCAATATTGAGATATCATTGAATGGACTAGTAGCTCACCTTTGTTAAAAATTCAAGTAGATCAACTTCACAATAGCCTACAATGTTGTTCT
>CAOJBK012775025.1:0-14824 GCA_948294925.1 Codiaeum variegatum | reverse complement strand
TATAAGGCCAAATCAAGTCATTACCTTAAGTGCTTCTCTGCTTTTTCAATCTGGTTGGTAAGTATCTATTATTGGTTTAATTGGTAACTGTTGGATATAGCATTGGTGAAGGCAATGACAAGCAATTTGTTTTGTTTGTTCTTTTATTCTTTATGCTTTGCATTCCTCATATAAATATGTTTTCCTAGTTGCATTGCATTTATGTTTGTGTGTGTATGGGCTATGATGAAGCTCCCACCTCTGAATCCAGTATGCAATGTATCGACATGATATTGGCAGGGTAACACTGAAACTTGAGCTGTTTCAGTGATGCAGCCATATCATTTGAAATGCATTGTATTTTTTATTGCAAAATTGTTTATGAGCCACCAATTTCTTTGTGCATTGGGCTTTGATGATGAGGCTTCCACCTTTAAATCAAGTATGCAATGTATTGACATGATATTGGTGGGGTAATACTGAAACCTAAGATGTTTCAATGATGCAATCCTATCATTTGAAATGCATTATTTTTTTTATTGCAAAATTATATATGAGCTACCAATTTGTTTGTGCATTGGGCTATGATGAGGCTTCCATCTCCAATTCATTATGTTTGCATTGTTAAATTGTTAATAGGCGGGGCAACATTGATGTTTATTCAATACTGCAACCATTACAATTTCACTGCATACTTTCATGATTGAATAGAGAGATGCACTTGAGTCCTCCATTGTTTTTATTTTTTCTTTTCATATGTTTTTCAACCATAAATTACTGACTTTGTTTTTATGTTTTATGCCTTGTGCAGCAAAGCAATTCTTTTTGTTCTTTTTGCAGGAATAGAAATGGAGCTTCCTTTCTTAATGTATATGTCATACATACAAAGCTCCAACATACATAATTCTATTTCATTTTATAATTTGTAAATTTTGGACTTATATTTTGGATTTATAATTATAAGTGCTAAAACTTAGTTTTTTTTTTATTTGTAATTTGTAATATTAAAGTACTTAAGATTAAGTTTTTTAGTGGTAGTATTAATATTATGTTTCTTATGAATTAAATATGTTCATTGTTTGATAAAAAAAAATTAAATCAATTTGGGTTTTTCCTTAAAAAAAAATGTTTTGGCCCATTAGGTCGATATTCGAAAGCCCAATTGGTTAACCCGATAACCGAATTCTTGATTGGTTAAAAATAAAATTGGTTTTATAGTTTAAATGGTAAGGTTTGGTTACAAATATTGAGTAAAATGGTTCGGTCGATTTGGCTACTTTTCTCACCGAACCGAATCGGTCCGACTGACGCCCATACCTAATTAGGACGTTAGCCCTTATTTCCTTCAAAGGTGTGAATTAAGATATTATTCTGAGTTGACCTCCTAGATGGAGCTTTTATGACCTCTGTCTTGGCTTCTATCTTAGCCTTTGTCACTTCTTTATTCAGAAGCCAGATGAGGTGGTGTTTCCGAATGCCTTGATTTCCTTTCAATCTTGACCTCATCACCATCATCATCATCATCATTAAGCCCTTCTTCTAGCCTTATTTGGGTATATGCTATCTCCATTGCATAAATCCATGTCTGAGGCTTCTTTTTGATGATTCTCATTTTTAATGCTTTATAGGCAGTGTCATGCTTAAAATAAAGCATGCTAGTGCTGGTTCAAAACCATTTTTCATGTTTATCTCTTTGTTGACCTTTCAATGAAGTCCCTCAAAGGTTCATTCTTTTTCTGCCTTATGTATGCAAGATCAGTGGAGTCTTTTTTCTAGAATATTGTGGTCATAAATTGTTCCCAAAATAGCTTTGAAAATTGCTTAAAAGATTTTATTGACCTTGTTTTAAGGGAATGATAGCTATCCCTTAAGGGTTATATGGAATAACTTACATAGAACTGCATTATTGGTGATATGTGCATTGATATGAGTTTTAAATTTTTTGATATAACTCTTGGGGTAACTACTTCCATCATCATAAATGGGAATTTTGAACATTAAGGGATATTTTATAGGCAAAATACATTAAAAAGTCCTTCAAATTTAGTATTTTGTTATATTGAGCCCCTGAACTTTGATTGTATTACATTAGGCCTTTAACATTCATTTTATGTTATATTAAGGACTTTTTTACTAAAAATAGTAAAGGGCTCAATAAAATACAACTAAAGTTCAGGGGATTAATAAAATGTAAAATAGATTGTAAAGGATTTAATAAAACATAAAATATATGTTAAAGGGCTCAATAAAATATGAAGTATTTGTTAAAGGGTTCAATACAACACAATCAAAGTTTAGGGGATCAATACAATAAAACGTCAAAGTTCAAGGGCCTTTTAATGTATTTTGCCATATTTTATACTCATTACCTCATCATATAGTGCAGACTCCATTCTAATATCAAATTTTAGCATTTCCTTGGAATATCCAAGGTCTCATAGTGTTTGTTGTACATTAGATTTGAAACTAGCCCTAACGAGTCTTTCTCCTACCGAGCAGACCATTTTGTTTCATCCTCATCTGAAGTATCCTCTTCCATAGTTGTTCTTCCTCTACTTTCTGAGGCTCTAGCTCTTTGCAAATTACCAGTGCCCATTACATGTGCTAGACAATTGTTTCCCCCCGTTGCCTGGTGAATGACCTACCTTGGGGTCCCTAGGTTGTGAATAATGGACTTTCGTAACTCAGTAAGTTTTTTAGAGATATCTAGGTGGGTGCTATATAGGTTTTACAAGAATAGAGGTTGGTTAGGTCTTGAATATTTGCATTAGCATTCGCCCCATCTTGAACCCCTAAAAATGGAAAAGGATGTGCCCTCATAGGAAATGTTGGTGCTTGAAAGAGAGGAGGAGGATGCCCCTGGGAAGGGAGGGTATTGAACTCCTACTTATAAAGGTGGTACATTTAGATCTATCACAATTATCCTTGCTAGAACATGTTCGACTCTAGTTGCTCCTAGTGGTGGTGCCATCCCTCCTCCTTAAAGGTTTCTAGCTGAGTTTTGTTATTGATTTTCCATCGTACCCATTACTTGAGGAAAGAGGTTAAGACCCAAATTCAAGTTAGGCATGTTGTTTTTATCTTAGGAATTTATGTTTCCCAACTTATTAAACACAAATGTGTTCTACGTTTATCGCACTAAATGTTGACTTTGTGCTCCCAATCATTTATCAAAGAAAGAATAAAAGTATCTAGATCCTCAATGGAGGGACTATCAAATTCTTATGTCAATAATCTTAGAGAGGAAAACTAGATATAACAACTAGTTCAAAGAGAAAGAGGTTAGTTTCCTCTATTCCTAACCCTTAATAGGGTATTTATAGTTGTTTTTTTTATGATAGAATCTATATAGGAAATGTATTCCTCTTAACTAGAAAGTATTGTCCTTGATCACACTTCCTTTATATGCAGGATTAGATCCTATCTTTATGCTTCCTCAAGAAAGAAGTATGTTCCAAATCCCTAGCTTGCTAGGTAATTTCGAGGTACTAAATCTAAGGTACCATATCAGGCTAGCCTAGTTCCTTAATATCAAGCTGTTTCAGAAGGCATAAAACTTGATCTTTATTAGGTCTAACCCAAATGAGCCAACGCAATCCAACTCGAATCTATTTCTCATAACAGTCTTGGTTGCTCAATGTCTTAAGAAGGTGACCTCTAAATCATATGAGGTGACCTTTTAGAGTCTGATGTCATCATTAAGATATGAGATAAGTAGGTAAAACTAAGTCAATTTTGTACCTTGATAAGTTTGCACACATATCATATTATGCAGTCACAATATAGGACCTTATTAGACTTAAAAGAAATACATCAAAGTGATTAGTAATATAAGAATGTTAATATATGTATAAATTTGTTATATATATATATATATATATATATATATATATATATTGATGATAAGGGACCCCAAAGAGGTTACTTCTGATTTCATCAATAATATATAATATATCGATCATCATAAAAAGGGATAGAATGAAAAAAAAATAGTAATATATTAAGCCTAAGGATTAAGATACAAAATTGCAAGCTATGTGAAGTTTAGAATCACAAACTCTACTCCATAAAACCACATCATATTGTAAATATGAAATAACCAAGATAGTTGAAAATTGATAACCCCTCTCAATCTTATTTATTGCAAGTCCCTTTTCATCTTCTTCAATATTGTGATTTCAATTTTTAAATTTCAAATGTCTTTCTACATTGTTAATAGTTGTTATACTTCAACTCTTGCTATTATTGTCCTAAACTTTTATTCTTTCAAGATCCATATGCCTATAAATATATGGAGTAGACCGTTGGTTGCAATTCACTCTATTCAAATTCTTTAGTGGTGGAAGAATTAGAGAGTAGATTTAGTAAAAGAGGAATTCCAAGAAATAAAAAATGACAAGGTTAGGTCGATTATAGATTCCCTTCTATATATTTGTTTCTTCCATGTAGCTTGATTTTTTTATCAGTACCTTAATTCTATTTGACATCATGAAATTGAGGACCTTACAAGTTTTTCTATATATTGTATCTCAAAAGAAAGTAAGAAAAAAAATTATTATATATGCTATGCCAAAATACGTGCAAGATAAACAGACTGTAAAGCATTATCACTAATCCATCAAATGGTTGAAAGAGGATAACTAGGGGTGAACAAAACTGAACCGAACCGAAATTATTAATTCAGTTTGTTCGTTTTTTGATTTGGTTCGGTTTTAATTTTTGAAAATTGAAATTATTTCGGTTAGATTCGGTTTGAAAAAAGAAATTTTCAGTTTAAACCAAACTGAACTTAAATTTTAATACTATGTAATAAAATTAATATTATTTATAATATTTTAGAAATTATTAGAAAAAATTATTAATATTTGTATTACATTTATATTAAATTTCTTAACAATTCTATATATAATAATATTTAACTATAAAATATATAATTTTTATTAAGATATTATATAAAAAAATTGATATAAAAAATATTTCAATTTAAAACTGAACTAAAAATATTTTGATACGATTTGGTTCGATTTATTAAAATATTAAAATTTCAATTTTTGATTTATTCAATTCAATTTTAAACGGAATTGATAGAATACTCACCCCTAAAGATAAACATTGACCTTACCATGAGCTCAAAGTAGCGTATAGTAAGCTTAATTATTTATGTAATGATTGTTGCTGAGTTATAAATATTCATTTAATTAACATGTGTAGTTGGTTTTACTCTAAATATTGTTTTTTTTTTTAAAGAGAAAACTATAAATATTGTTTAGTATACACTAATAAAATAGATTGAAGAATTGTGTTACAATCTGCTTCCTTTGATATTCTTTTTTCTTCATATTATGACATGGTATCAAATCCGTTGATGTTTATTTCACATAATTGAATAGAATTTGGAAAGAGTTGAGGAATTTTAGGCCTCTTCCTCATTGTGCCTATTGGAAATGTAATCAAAGTTACTTTCAAACTTATTCTGAATTGCAATAGAAAGATTATGTGTTCAAGATCATTAATGGCTTGAAAGAAGGAATTTAGTCTGTTAGATCTCAAATCATCAATACCGACCCTTTCCCTACACTAGATGAGGCATAAGAGAGGAGAATCAAAAGACTATTTTGATGCAGTGCTAGAACTGCACTGAATCAGTAGCAATGGCAGTTAGAAGACTAAAATCTGACATGATTTGCAGCCATTGTGGTAAGGAGAAAAGGTTCAGCAACACCAACTAAAATAGACTTATACAATCTATAGTAAGAGGTCAGTATTTTGAGTATCCAAGGCCTCTACAATTCCAGAAAAGGATCTTCATAACTATCTAGCATGTCGTTCCGACAACATTTAGTAACAGTAGCTCTATACGTAGGTTGACATTCCTTTTTCTCAACAGTATGCCATTCCACTTCCTCCTTAATATTCTCACATCACCCCAAGGAGAGCTTTGTTCATCAATACCATCACAGTTAGAATCCATATCATGATCACTATTTCCAAGAGTAGTGTTATGATCATTAGCAATATCTTGAGCATGCATTTTGATAGTTTTTGCTCTGTCCAATGTCACAGCTGTTTACTCTATGCAAGTAGCATACCTTAGTTGCTCTAGCAGGAATGTCAATGAGATGAACAAATTAGCATGAGAAAACTACTTAGAAATAATTTTTACTTCCTTGTATCAAAAACTTGCATCCAACAATGAAAAATATTGGTCAAATCTTAGTTATCACTGGTACAGGTACATATGCATAATAGAAAGCCTCCATGATTTAATATACACACTTAACTGCATTTTGGCAGCATAATTTACTGGCCCAAACTATCAGATACTGACTTCTTGATGATCTGGAATAGCTCTTCCCTGTTAGCGAAAATGGTGAACAATAAAAAATAAGATTAGTGGGAAATGAGGATTCCATATTGAGTTATTAGTCCAGTTTTAATCATATAAAGGACAATTAACCATTTTAAATATTTGGGTATGTTTGGTAGGCTGTGTTGCACTGAATGAATTGTAATATAACCTAATGCATTTCTAGTACAATACCAAACATACCCTACACCTTAACCAAAACAAAATGTTACCGAATTTTACTTACCGATCAGGTTTGAACAGGAGATATCTATATACAAACCACTGAAATGAACAGAGAATGTTACATTAGTATTAACAAATTAAGGAAAATCAAGCACTATGCAACATTGAATTAATATGTTGGGGAACATTATGATTTGTAGAATAACTAGCACAGAGCAAACGAAAAAAGTGCTTCAAAGGAAGAACAAATTTCATGAACTGTTAGGCCTGTAAAATTTATTGCAAGCTTTGCTTATTTTCCTCTCACATTATTATAAGGTAAGTTTAGTACTCACCGAGGAGTATAATATGCCGACGAGTTCTAGAACAGTTGGGATAAGTGGCAGCTTGTCAATGGCCTATTAATACCAGACCATTAAAAAAAAATGAAAATTAATCAGATTTCTCATTGTGGCAAAAGAAGTAGAAAAGCCACGAGACTGCAGCATATGCATTGTAGTGGTTCTGAGTGAGTGGGTGCAAAACCTGTATTAAAATATCTATGCTATCAACATGACTAAACAAATAAAACTATAAATGCCAAAATACATGTAATATTATCCTTGTTATGGTTTAAACTTTATTGCCCAATTTTACCGTAAAATGTGGAGAATTTTCATGAGATATTTTGAGGTTTCTATTGACAACATCATCTAACTTGTTTCAATTTTCATTATCGACTTACTCATGTGATTGCATAACAATTACATTTTAATTCAAAATCTCTGTACTAAATCAATTTGCTACATTATTATCTTTTCATATACAAAGGAATAAGTCAAAGTAATTACTGATATAAGATTTGCAGATGCCCATACAGCAACTATCGTGGCAAAACCCAAACCGAAAAGGGCCAGACGGTCTTCAGAATTATTCCACTGTTTCACATCAATTAAAGATATGTATTAGAAATACAAAAATGTCTGCGTGGACAGAATTGTTTATTTTCCCAAATTAAAATAAATAATGCATGATAAAAATCAAGCATATAAGAATCTTAAAAAAGAAGCATATTTTTTGTGCAGTAAACAAAAAAAGACTTAAACTTGGCATTAGAATAACAATGATAAAAGAATCTAGAGACAGATAAATTGAGCCAATAATACCACAAAGAGAGACTCACAACATTCAGTACAGACTTAACAATGCTGAGAGAGGATGACTCAGAGCTATCTCCAGCAGCCTTCACAACAACCACCACACGATTCTGTCTCTCTGTGATGCAAGATCATCAGGTTTAATCATAAAGATAATGACGAAATGCAAGAATGAAAAGGAATTAATATAAACCAGGTACTTAGTTGCACTATTGCACTTAAAAACTCAAAGATACAACATGAATATAGACTCCTGAAAATTAGTTCCAACTCTATATTCATCAAACACAATCATGAACCTTCAACAACATCAGATGTTTGTTTGTTTGTTTTCATATCCAGTTCAGCATAGTGGACTTCAATATCCCTACCTACAGCTAAAACTTTGAAATTTTAATCCAGACTAAAAACTTCACTTCTAGACAGTGGTAAAGATATCTTGCCTAGTATCCAAAAATCAGATTTGCTTTCCCCATTAATTTGCAATGATCATGGAATCTTAAGTTCTAAAATGAATATGGCATTCCATTCAAAATTTCAAATGATAAAGTACTAATCAAGTGCTACAACTATAAGCAACCGGTAATTAAATGTATTAACTGGTCAATAAAAAAAGTCCAGTTGAAGTAAACCACAAGTCTGTATGAACAAATAAAGTGGAATAATAACTAAAGTTCGATCCTTTAAAATCTATAAGGCTTACCTCTAACGGTAGAAACTGGAAGTTTCTGAAGAGTCTTGAAAAGGGTGTTTCTATTTGGGACCAACAATACTGGAGGAGGCAAATTTGAAATAATTGAAGCCATGTCCACCTGAAAGAAAACGTAAAGAACAGATAAAGAAGAAGAAAGATCGAATTTTGATAAACATTTCAAACTGGGTTTTCAAAAACAAAAATGGGTTTCAATAATTTTTTACCTCTTTGATCACAGAAGCGAGGGAGAGAGGGGAAGGAGAGTTCGGGCACTGGAGCTCAAAGTAGCACCACAGAAATGGTTGGGGCTTTGTGGTTGAGAGAGTTCCAGTAGTGACTTCAGAGGGGGTGTGATCAAGTGTTGCTGGTTGTGTAGTAACAAGTGAAGTGTCCAGCTCTTATTCCTTGGCTGTTTCACAAATTAAATAAATAAAACGCTGCGTTTTGTCGGGAAACTCGGACGTTTTTCTTGTTTCCGTGCCACCTTCAATGTTCAAAATCTCAGGTGCCAGAAATTGCAGAGAATTCGAAACATTTAAAAAAAAAAAAGAATTCGAAACATTTTGTTAAGTATAATTTCCACACCTGTTATAATCCTTTTAAGCTAAAATGTGGGAACTAAATTTTACTTTTCTCTTGTTCTCCTCCATTTTTCTTAGTAACCAAACAGACCTAAACCCCTATGATCCCATCAGCGTCGGATTTCTCTTGTTAAGGTGAGAAATAGTGCTTCTGTTTGATTGTGGGGATTATGAAAGAAGCAAAATCAAGAGTATCAATTTATTAGTCGTATATATTTTGAATCCCTGATTTTTTGTTTTTGGGGATTTCAGATGAAGAATGCAGTTTGGTTCTGGACAAGAGTGTCAAATTAGCATAATATTTCAATCTCTTAGGTAATTCTTTTTATATTGACTTGATTATTGATAATTTGACAGATAAATATTTATGATTTTTCAACAAAATGTTTGTATCGATTGTTCTTATATTGATGATCGTTACTAATTTTTTGCCTGGGATGCATTCTCGTAAGAAGAGATTTGGTGCCTCAGCTCATTTCTTTTATCATTTAATCGTCAATTGCGACTTTATTTATACAATGCAGCTACAGGACCATTCTATGTGTTCTCATTTTCACATTTGTATGGTAAAAACCAAGGGATTCAAGTTCACTAAACAGCTTGCTCTTTTAACTTAGGAATAAGCATTGTCCAAATCTTTTGCTAGAATAGTAAGGAATTTGCCTATTTGCTCTTTTACTTTGGTGATCACTATAATGGAAGTTCGTCCTTACCGAAGTCCTCTACTCTTTGCTTGTGAAGGTTACCAATTTCTCCATTAAAATTTTGTATATTGTTGCCTCATTTGCAAGAACCAAAAAATCCCATGTTGCTAAGTTCTTACATTTATCATAGGTTATATGGGGTTTTATTTGATTTAGGTACAACCATCTCAAAATGATTAGCATTAGTCATATGAATTGTTGAGTATTGTTACTTAGAGCATTTTCAAATTGCTCTCTATTTTAGAGAGCTATCTAAAAAAGCAAAATCTAATAGACTCTCTATTTTTAAATTATAGTGCAAAGAGTTGGTTTGTTTTTCTATATCTGGAGAGTTAAACTTCATTCTATGCTCAATTTGTAATTAATGTAGTTCAAATATCTCAATCTATTCTATGTTTCTATTGGTTTTTTTCCTTGAAAATGTTTTTATCTCTTCTCATTGTAACAATTTTTTATAAATTAAAGTAGAATGAAGAATAAAATATAGAAAACACTATTGGACTTATATATAGTTTTTTACTCTCTATATTTAAAGATTTTCTAAGATACTTTTTATTTTAAAGAAAATATTCTTTAAAATAAAATGTATTATTGGAGATACTCTTATATGCTAATTTAACATTTTGTATTTATTAGATATGTGATATTTTAACACCTATCTTTTATTTGAGCCAGTATGTCAAATTGTTGCTTTTGTTTTATAATTGATCTAAATGTTGGTGAACAAGTGACGCAGCTTTTATTACTTTGGATCCTATTGTGATTTTTTCTCAAGGACTTGCATTTCATGAAACCTCATGAACTAGAACTCATTTATTTTTTCAAAGAAACTTGTCAATCCCAAAAATTTGTATTTGATTAGTTCTTTTCCGCGCGGAGCTCATTTTTGTTAACATGAATTAGTAATTGATAAACACTTTTTCTTAAATATTATAGAGCTCTTGAGCTATTGATTGAAATGATATGGTTATTATTTATGAAGGTCTAGAAAATTAAGACCAACTAACCTTGATAAAATGCAACATTTATCCAACAGTGGGAAACCCATTCTTTCTGCAATATTATATGTAAAAGCATGTGAACTATTACTTTTTCCTAGTGCTAATTTTAGACTTGAATTATCAAATATATGTTTTGTGATAGCCTATGTATGGAAACCCATTAGCTTAATAGTCAACATTGAACGAGTTCAAAACCATGTTTACTTTTTCATGATTGTAGATTTTTTGTCTGCAATCAATACTTTGGTTGCTTTGACCATTGTAATTACGAGTGATCACATAGATTCATTTTATTTTGTTTGCCGATCTCTAGGGACACCTTCCTTATTTCTCTGTGCTGCACTCTAGTTTCCTTCGACACGTTTTGTTTTTTCTTTTCTCCAGCTGAATATCTGCTGGGCCATTCCTTTGTTAGGATAAGATCATTGAATATGCTTTTAGGGAGGACTGTCACCATAAACACTGACAGATATGTATCTATGTTCTTATAATGACTTTATCTTGGAAAAATCCAGTTGGCTTTACTTTTAAGTTTCCTAAAAGTGCCGGTGCAAAAATGGGCCTCCAGAATAAGCATACTTGAGTTAGTTGTGACTGGTAGTTTTTCTCTTTTTCCTTTTTTCACAACACATTTTGAATTTGAAACTGTTGATGAATTCTTATTTTTATTTTATTACTTTTTGCATTTTTAGTTTTGCCGTAATATTGTCTAGCCTCTGTGAAACTATCGAGCTCCAACTACACTTGATTGTGATGATACGGGAAGATTCTTGTTGTAGTTGGCTTGCTTATAAAGCTCTCGTTGTCATGGTAATTAGTGACCTTCTGGATGAATTAGATGAGTGGATTCAAATTGGATGAAGAAACAGTTAATTTTGATATGAACTGGTTGCTAAAACTTTAAAATGACCTGGTTTAGGAATATAAAGAGGTCTAAGAGTTAAAACACGAAATGCAAATAATTTTCCACTAAATTAATTCCATGGAGGGTGATCTTTTAAGCTTGTCAATGCTAGGTTAGATAAAAGTGACAATCAGAGTTTACCAACTCTGTCATTTAAGTGTAGTTACCATTTTGTGCTTGATCGTGCTTTGTTTGGTTTTTTGTTTTTTTCTTTTTGTTTACCTTTTAACCACTTCTTTTGTAAAGAGGGGTGAGTTCAACTACAAATAAGGGGCGGTGGAAGGTGGAGAACCTATTTTCACATTGAACTTGCATGACATATTGTTAAGCAATGGGCATTCATGAATGAGTGACCTAATTGTATGTATACACATGAAGTCTCTTTGTGAGAATCTATTCTATTAAATTTCACCGGCATTTATGTCTATTTTGGAACAAATGTAATCAATATTGCATGGCATCTTATGGTATGGTGGTAACTATTTTTTAACTGCATATTCCAAAACCACTGTGTCATCTACTCTTCAACATCTAACTGTCTCTCGCAGTTTGATAACTTCTACTCTTTTAGAACATAGATTAGAACCCCTTTGATAATGCATGATTTGTTGTGATTCATGTTGTTGATTTCATAACAGTCTGTTGAGGCATCCTGATTTGACTCATTTCCCAATACGACCGCATCCCTACAAAATGCTCTTTCTGCATTAGGTGGGCCTAAATTATTCTGGCATGGTGGCTCCATCATGGTAGCGTGTCGTGTTAGAGCTTCAGGCTAGCTTAATTGGAAATTTCTAATTTAATGTCATTTTTATTAGTCTTAGCTTGACTAAATTACCGTATTGGAATGCTTTCATTTTTACTTCATTTACATAACCACAATTTTTTTTTTTATATATATGAATTATGATGTATTTAAAACGTATAAATACTTGGACAATGAAGGATATGGGAGTCAAATAGTGTGAATAAGAAAATGTAAAGCTTGTATTTTGCCAGAATATAAAGAGATTGTGATGGATAAGTTAGCTAGGATAACATATTTCTGTGGCCTGATTTATATGTGTTTGTTATACTTGTGATTAAGAAACTGAATTAGAGATAATCAATAAAAAAAAGTTGTGATGTACATTGTGTATATGTGTTTGCAGCATGTATTATATTAGGTCTATCATCTGCCATTATGCAGAATATGTGCAGTTTTATGCTTGTAAAACACATCATTGCCTGCTTATATACTATATTTCATTATGCTGTCAAATTGTGAATGTTATATCTTTAGAATACATTTGTTATGCCATAATGGCATGTAATTAATTAAATATATTTCTAATTAGTGCAATTGATTATATTACATTCCATTCTATTTCGGTTTACGAAACATGTAGGCCATAGTAAAATGTATATGTAATGTGATTAAATGCATTTCTAATCTTATTAGAAATTACATGCTATCACAGCCTACCAAACATATCCTTAGGTGGTGTTTGGTATGTTGAAATAATGTAATGTAATATTTTTTAATATAAACTTACATTAGAATTGCATTTGATTTCATATATTGCATTATGCTACTGAAGAAATCAAGTAAAATGCATGTTGCTTTTGCATTGACTATATTTTGATGTATTCATAATTGTTGCTTTTGTATTTTACCCTTTCAATAGAAAAGCCTTTTTCTTTATGAATTACATTGTTTTAAGTTAATTTTTGTATTTTATTTTATTATTAAAGCAGTTAATATTTTAATGTTGTACTTGTAATATTTGTTATACTGACTTTTGCTCTTCAATTCTGAGCTTTTCGGCCCCCACTTCCTTCTTTTATAACTTTCTAATCACTTCATCATTTCTAAATTCATCTTTCCAAATTAGCAAAAATCAAAATCTTTACTTTCTTCTATTCCTTTTCAAAATGTCAAGAATCTTTTCATTTTAAGATTTGGTATCCCCCTGACTTGCTTCATAAGAAACTTTATTAAGAAAAAAAAATAGATGTATGGAGTGGGAAAAAAAAAAGATAAAGTAGAGAAAAAAAAAATCCAAAGGGAACTCCAAATAAATTAATATGATATATTAGGTTTGTTCTAAATCATGTGATAGTTTCATATGAGCTACCATTCCTAACTAACAGCGCACATAACTGTGAATGGGGAAAGAGCTTTAACAATGAAAAAATAATGATAAAAAACACAAGTAATAGTGAAATGGTTTGAATTGCGGATCAATTCAATCATAACCTGAGTAGCACCAAAACTTTAATTATAGAAGGTGATGGCTAATAATGGCGTCTTAGAAAACCTTTTTTCCCTTTCTTGTCGACAGCATTAACTGTAATCAAGGCTCTACTCTTCATAATGATCAATTTAAAATTGTTAGTTGATGTACTCAAGAAAATAAATTATAGTACTGGAAAAAAATATAAATTAAATTATAGAAAAGGTATTCTTATCTGCAGATTCAATTTATTAGGATTAAAGTAATTCTATTCATACTTTGTTTTTCAAAAAATAATTTGGAAAGTTTTAGTTCATATATTAGAAAACAGAATATTTTTCAGTTTCACATAATTATTCTAATGCTAGAAAATAATGTTCTGCAATGTATAAATTATTTATCCTATTAGGTAACTTTAGATTGAACTATATCATCTTGATATTAATATTTTTCTAATGTCCCAATTATAGTATTGATTTGAAATATGTGATTTTTATCAGTTCAAATGGAATTGTGCATTATATTTGGGATTGATTTAACAAGTTGATAATCAACCCAGTTCTCAAATTTGGGGTGCTAAGGCCATCTTCAACGTATTTTCTATTTTACAGTGTACTTTCCTCTATTTTGGAGTATCTACAATAAAATACAGTAAATTCATCTGTAACGTATTATTCTATTTTCATCTCCAAAAAGAATATTCTCTGCATATTCTCTTTACACATAATTATATATAATTTTATATTTAACTCCATATAATTTTAATGTTTATAAAATATACTCAATTTAATTTATTATTGAGTAATTTTAAATATGGAAACTTTATTAATAAAATCATACAATATTACAACATATAATTAAAATTTCACATTTAAGCAAACTTAATACTAAGTATTTAAATTTGCGCATTAGTATAATTGTCCCACAAATGGTCAATTAAAGCATTACGAAGTTCATAGTGACTATCTTTATTCTTGAATTAAAAATATTTATTTTCTTATAAAAAATTTAATAGTAAATTAATATCAATAAGAAGTTATAAATAATTGTGCAGGGACTAATATGAATTTTAGTGGA
>CAOJBK012773998.1:0-18215 GCA_948294925.1 Codiaeum variegatum | reverse complement strand
TAATGCCATAAACAACGGATAAAATCATGCATGAAAAATAAATAGAGGAAATATGCAGATGCAATTGCGCTCAGACACATTCTTTGGTTCTCTTATTCTTTTGAAAAATCGTCCAATTAAAACACACTACTATATACAGCTAATGTAACTGTAGTAGCAATAAAAACCTAGCATCCTTCACAAAATCTCAACTGCAGGAAAGCTTTTAACACTAGAAAAAATCAAATAGCCCAATCTTAACCATGGAAACTATAGCAAACAAATACCATTATGTAATTCACATCTGCACACATAGAAGCACTAAGTGATAAATGTCTCGCTCATGAGAAATTCAATGTTCTGTAGGAGAATTCTTTTTTAAAACAAAATTGGATTTTTCAAAGAATAACTATACAAAACTCAGTGGAAGTCTGAATGATATTAACCAAGATTGTTATGAAAAGTAAAACATCTAAATGATACTTTGAGATTTTGAAGTATCATAAAAGTGTTTAATGTCCTGAAGAAATTTATCATGGAATCATGAAAATAGACTCTTGAGTGAATTCCCCAGATACTAGTGCTCAATTGTTCAAAAGCGTATTTATGTAGGATCCTACATTTGTAAAATTTTGAGTTGTGGTTTTAAACATCAGAGCCACCAACAACTTGGCCAAAAGAAAATAGAGGTATGTCAATAGTTTTACACTGCAATGGATTTTCATTTTTTTAAAAAAAAAAGCTATTTAGCTATTTAAGATTTCAGCTATTAGAAGGAAAATGTAACATATAGCAAAAATATAGTTATATGGGAAAAAAAATACCCTACATACCTTCAAAACACAAAGTTGAGCAACATTGTTACGGAGGCCATACCTCTGGAACTCTATATTTTCTTCATGCAAAAGGGTAAATCTGTATTAAGAATATGACTTGCTAAAATTTGGATATGAATAGTGCAATGTAAATAGAAAAAAAAAAAAGAAGCCATTCAGCATTAAATTTTTCACCGGAAACAACATGCTGAGAGAAGCCAAATTCTGAAAATGGAGCAATCTAAGGGAAGGGAAATTCAAATGTGTAACAAAAAAAAAATTACTAGATTCATCACATTTATTTTGGATGATTAAATCTGACAAATGAAGTACCATAATTTTCATTCTCTGTGATGTAACTTATTTAAACCTACAAGCGAGGACACCAAGATATTTCCAAAGCTATTTCATAACAAATAATGAAACAACAAATTTTGCTAACTAGAAAATTCAAGAAAACACAATTTCATGATAAGCATCAGAATTTCTTGAACACAGGAACCTTACAGTATGTCTTTCCAAAATATAGCGCAACCATCTTGTGCTTCACCTGTACGGGCCTGGAAAGAACAATTATTATCATTAAAACAAGGATATTCAAATTAAATTGAGAAGAGTTGCAGAACTAAGAGAAGTTACAAATACAATATTTTGCATACCTTGTAAACACCTCTAAAGCCTTCCTTTTGAAGAAGAAAGTCCAAATCATTGAAACGATCAACCTCCTGATGACAGGAAAGTGGTTTTCAGGATTCAATGATTTTGCTAAGCATTTATAACTATATCAATATGAAAGTAGATGATAATATAGTAATATTTCAACAGTACATAAAGTCCATCTTCAAAAAGAACTGCAAGACTATGGACTTCAGTGAGAAATAGTAGCTACACATGTTAAAAACTGAAATTTTGATGCACCAAAATGGAATAGGAATTGAAGCAATCATGCAACTCAATGAGATGAAAAGGAAACTAAGATGACTGACACATTTCAAATTTTAAAATAATTAGGCTAAAAAGTTGAATATGAGAAAGTCTAAACTCCGAGTCCAAGCAAAATGGAATTCTATCAAAGAATTTTCTCAGAATCGAAACCTCTGCTTTCCTTTTTTTTTTCCCCATTTTGTTAAGCATCATTATCACAAGAATGGCAAGTCTATCCAAAGAAAGAGTATCCTGTTATGCTTCAGCAGACACATTATATGCATAAAATTCATATAATCTTCAGGATATCAAACTTACATGATAGAATAAATTAATGCTAAAGTGTGTAGGCCGACAGTGTGCACATTGGAGGCTATTAAACCTTTTTGCTAATTGGAGTCAAACAATGTAAAAATCCTAAAACAATAGTAACGATGCTCACTGACACAAAAAAACTTCTGCTTCACATAAAGACCGCACAAAGTATTTCCATTCTGTGATGATATACAGTGCAAATTAAAGCCAATTCAACCTGCCTGGAAACATAGAATGCCTGCATTATAATGATTGATCTCCTCACAGATAAGCTCCTTTCGCCGATCCCACTCCAAGAATTCAGGTGGGATTTTGAAATATAAATCTGGATGCTTTGATGCATTTTCAACACCTAGTATATTGTATGACACAACCACCACACTATCTGAAAAAATGAGAAAAACATATAAATTTAGCTATAGCCCCATAACAAAAAAGTTGCAAAAACCAAATAATCAAATATACTAAAATTAAAAAAAAATTATAACATACAAAAAATCAACTCAGTATTAAGAAAATTCTAAGATATACAACAATCTACAAGTGAATATTTATATACCTCTAAAAGAAGTGAAATCACCGTTAGAGAAGACCCATCTGCGATTACACTCTTGAATACTTGAATTTCTGCTGTGATCATGCTTACTTTTACGCCTTCGAGAAGATGACGAGTGTATTGCTCTATACCTATTCGAATTGGGTAAATTTGAATGCAAGTTCTGTGGCTTAAGAGTTAGGGTTTTGGCTCTGTAAACTAATTTGTGCCTCTTTGAGTTAGTTTCATTATCATTTTGCTGTGTGTCGTCGCAATGCTTGCGCTTGGTTTGTGCAGGGGCACGGGAGTGTTTCGCCGGAGGAGTCCGCCGTTTATTTTCTCTCATGGTTCCCGATTGCAGTCAGCGATGGCGCGTGGGGTGGAGGGGGCAGCGCTGTGGTTGTAGGGCAGAGGAGATTTATAATCGGACCTTTGTTCTTTATGCGGCCGGGCCGGATTCAGGCCAGGTTAAAAGCCCGGTTGGGAGACCTAACCGTATTTAACTCTTTTTTCTCTAAAGATATGTTTTAAGGAGAAATTTTTAGATCAACTTGATTTCCCACTTCATATTATTAATCAATCAGCATTGTTTTCAAATCCGGTCCGATCTTTGAACCGATAAAAATAAAGGATCACAGGTTAAAATTTCAATCGGAATTGAACTAAAATCAAACCAATATTTAAAATAATAAAATATATTATTTATAATTATATATAATTGTAACTAGATATTTGCATATAATAGAAAAATGATTATATTGACATTTTGATATGTTAATTCTCATATTTGAAGAAATATATAATTAATAAAATCTAATTATTTAAACTCTAAAAATATTTTAAAAACATAAAAAAATATTTTTTAAATAAATGAAATGAAATTAAAATGGAATGGAAAAAAAGTTGTTAGAATTTCATTTGTTTAATGGTATGATACATGTTTAGAATAAGAAAATATTTAAAAAAGAAAACTAATTAAATGATTTTTTAAAGAAATTATAGGAACAATTTATATAATGAATAATATCATTTTTAATATAGAAAATTTCTTTAAAAAAATTATAAATAAAAATAGTAGTGTATTAAAGTAGAAGGTTTTTCTTTTGATTTGAAGTATTTTTGGATTCAGTAGCCCCCTTTGAGCTGTAGCCATATTGGAGTAAAAGAATATTTTCTAACTCAAATTCAATAAAATATAAATCTAAAATAGGATTAAAGATCGGAAAAGATTTTTAACTTTTAAATTTAGATCAATTAAAATTTTTGACATTTTCAATATCTAAAAAACCCTTTTAATTTTAATATGAGTCTGATAAGTCCCTTTGACAATAGCCTAAAAGCTTATCAAATATATATTAAAATTAAATAGTGTGTTAGATACCAAAAAAATAAAAATGACTTAATTGATCTAAATTTAAAAATTAGAAGACTTTTTAGACTCTTTACCCTCTAAAATATCATAAATCAATTGTTTGAAAAAGCTAACTAACGAAAAAAATTTGATGTTGTGGAATGGCTCCCATACTGCTATATTCTGAATCACAGTTTCAGAAGACCTCCTTAAATTTGTTACTTTCTGGAAAAACAACTGAATCTAACATTATAAACCAAATTTTAATGAAAAAGATCAAAGTAAAAAATAAATAAATTCTCACAAATGGAGAGAACCAACAAAGATACAATAATTTTATTGAATAAAAAAATCCTAAAAAAGTTGATTGCATGATAAAATTAAAAATATTGGACCTTACTATCAATATTAAATATTTCATTCTTTACATAATTTCTAGTCTCTTACAAAATCATGATGACAATGAGAAGAAGATGAATAACAACGCTATCAGCTAAATTATTAAATATCAAACTCAAGATCAAGTCAAAGTAAATTTTATTTTGAAAAAATTTTAAATTTTCATTAATTGACCAATATACGAGAAATTGTCCATTTTTTAAAAATAATTCCTTTAATTTTCACCTAAATTTTCGATTTTGCTAAGGGTATCCGGCTCCAATTTGACGATTCAGTAGTAAAGAAGATGTGTTTACCTATACATCTCACTTTGTAATAAGATACCTTTCCTTCAATTTCAAACTTTCAGGTGAATTACTTTCTCGATCCATTATTGTCCAATGCATTTGCGTCTGCATTTTGTATAATTAGTGATAATTTTATGAGTGTACTTGTCAAATTTGCCATCAACAAATGCAGATTGATTTGTACGATTAATCAAATTTTGCCTATCATAAAATGCAATGGAAGTCTTTACTGAGTAACAAGAAAGAACTGTATAGGCTTTTGGAGAATAATCCAAAATTGATGCAAATGCTTCAGGTTTTCATCATTCCCTAAAAAACTGTTGTTATTCTAACTTTTTTCTATCCGTTAAAATGTTAATATTTTTCTATCTTTTAGGTGCTAACGCCTAATTGTTTGCCATGCATTATGCTGTTGAAAGCACAGAGTTATTTTAATGGTCAAAGCCTTTTTCACTTTTATATTTTCCCTTTGTTTTGTTCCCCTTTATCTGGTACAAGTGAATTCCACACAAAAGTTTATGGAATTATAGTAAACATTTGATATATGAAGATTTTTATTTCAATTTTCTGAAATCAATCATGTGAAAATTGAATACAACTAAATCACATTCTACAGAAATCATTGAAACTTGATATCAATTCCACAAAATTCATAGATCCAAATGTTAAAGAAAATATATTCTCTTTCTCTTTGTTCTCCCTTGCTCTATCTCTCTCTTCTCTGCATCTTCTCTCTTTATATGGGTATTTTAAAAAAGTATCATATGTTCAATAAAATTATAAATTTATTTTAAATATAAATTGTCTAGTTAAATTCCATATTTTTTAAAAATATATTACTTTTTTTTTTCATAAAAAGCCGGGATCGAAAATTAGGAAGTGTACATGACCATTCCAACTAGATTAGTATTTGCTTAGCACTAAGCATCATATTACCTAGCTCCAAAAAATTTATTAAAATGATGGAAAAAATGATAAGAGTCTGCTCAACCAAGGAGCTACAAAAATCAAGATTACACAAATCTAAAGTTCTTACGAGAACTGAAATCATCAAAAACAAAACTATTACAAAAAGTAGGACTTGAATCCCATTACATAAGTCCAGAATTAGTTGCTCTATAATTAGCTAAACAATCCTCTTCTCTATTGACTTCCCTGTAAATATGCGAAACAACAAAGCGCATGGACTGAATATTACAAATACAAACAACCCAATCATGTCGACAATGCCATGGAATCTCCATTTTTTAGATTTAAGCAATTCCACAACAAACATAGAGTCACACTCTAGCCACAAATTATTCCTACCAAACTCCGCTGCTTTTGAAATGGCAAACAAAATCAATATCAATATTGAAAGCAAAAGCACCACAACTAAGCGCTCTACTATTTCTAAAAATGCCTCTAGCTCCAGCCTGACCTATAGCACGAAAAGCAGAACCATCGATATTAACTTTGACAAAGCCCGATGGAGGAGGTTGCCAAACAATGGGGACAATTCGAGGAGCCCTTCGAGGGATACCAATGATGCCAAGAGTAAAAAAAAAAGTTAACTCATTCGAAGACCCATTCATACAACCCAATCTAAAATAGTCACACTCTTTAACACAATGCCAAAGTTTTCTAAGCATATTATAAACATTAATAGGACTATCCTAAAAAATAAAAGCATTACGAGTCGACCAAATAACCCAAAAATTACTTACAATTAATGTTCGCTAGAGAACCTTAACTTGGGAACTCAATCGTACATTCCTCGCCCGCAATAACATCTCAGACAGACCCTCCGAAGTGTGCACAGCTGAATAAACTAGCGACAGCTCGCTACAAAACCTACACAAATTTGCAAGAAGCAAATAGATGGGTGATTGATTTTGGTTGTTCTCAACAAAGACAACACCTAGAGGCCATATGAAATCCTTTTCACTAAAGAACATCATCCGTAGCCTAACAACCCACACCAACAAACAAAAGAACAAGAATGTGGAATATAACTACACCAAATAAAATGACATTATTGCACCTTGTTATACCGCCCCTCAATAAAAGAATAAAAGCTTTTGACTGAAAACTCCCCATCATTCGAATGCTTCCATATGCAAACATCAGCTTTTGAACTAAGCTCCATATTTGAGCATTCAAATTAGAATGAGGAGACCATGTATCAGCAGTAACAAAATCACAAACCATTGCTGTTAAACTTCGACCATTGACGCCAACTTGTTGAGCAACAGAAGGGAAAATCCAATTTCCATTCCAAAAATTCATAGAAGAGTTTGTGTGAATGAGGCAAGTAGCTTCCTCATCAAAATAAGAGTAAATACATTTAATAGAGCTCAATATTGAAGAGGCAAAAGGATAAGCTTTAGGCATGCCTGACCGGAAAAGAAAACGAGTTTGCAGCAGAAAATCAATGACTGGTCCTTACTATATATTCTCCACAAAAGAGTTGAAAGCATAGCTTTATTCATTAAGTATAGGTTTTTAATTCCTATACCTCCAAATTTAATAGGTCGACAACATTTACGCCAAGGCACCACCACTAATTTTCTCTTTTTCATTGAGTCTGTCCACACAAAATTTTTAATAGCAATATGAATATATGAAAGTAAACTCCTTGGCCAATGATAGACCAAAAAAGAATGCAACAAAGATCCCATCACCACCGAGTTCACTAAGACAACTCTTCCAGCAATAGAGAGAACAATCCCTTTTCAGGAAGAGAGTTTAAACACCACTTTGTTTGCAACAGGCTACAAATGTCTCTTCTTAGGAGCTCCCTTAAACAAAGGAATCCAAATATAAATAAATGGGAGAGAGGCTTGTTGAATATCGAAGCCTGAGAGCAAATTTTCCATTCTTCTACTAGTAACAGCCTTATCAAAAATAATTAAAGATTTACCCCGATTGACAACTTGTCCTGAACGTCTGCCATAATAGTTGAAAGCATCAAAGATAGCACTAATATTACTTTTAGTGGCCTTACCAAAGATAATAACATCATTGGCATAAAGGAGATGCGACGTAAAAGCTGTATCCCTATTGTAATTCATAGCCACAATCTTATTATCTGCAACAAGCTTTACAAGATATCTACTAAGAAAGTCTTCCACAATACAAAACAATAAAGGAGAGAGAGGGTCTCCTTGACGAACACCTCTATAGCATCCAAAATAGCACCTTAAAGTCCCATTGATAAGAGCTGAAAGCCTAGAAGAAGAAAAAAGCTCCAAAATCCAATCTTTAAACTGAAGAGAGAAACCAAAGGCCTCTAGAACTTTAAGTAAAAAGTTCCAGTCCATAATATCGAAGGTCTTACGAATGTCAATTTTTATACCCATATTATCGTCGAAACACTTTTTGTCAAGAACATTAATCCCCTTCCGAAGCTAGAGCAATACAATCAGAGATTAACCGCTTTTTCAAGAAACCAAATTGGTTAGAAGTAACAATTTTAGTAGCAATAATAGATAACCAATCAGCAAGAATTTTAGAAATAATTTTAGTGCAAAAATTATTCATAACAATCAGTCTGAACTGATCAATGGAAAGAGCTTCTTTCACTTTTGGAATTAAAACCATAATAGCTGAGTTTATACTTGGAATCATTTTTCCATAAGTGAAGAAAAAAGACACAAATCGACAAACATCAATATGAATAATGTCCCCGAATACTCGAAAGAAAGTACCTGTAAAACCATCAGGCCCAGGAGAGCTCGATGGTCAAGACTAAAAACTGCTGCATGAATTTCCTCTGCTGTTGGAGTATGACAAAGTTGTAAATTGTCATCTGCCGTCACTAGAGAAGGAACAACCTCTTTAACAATAGATAAATTAACAGACACCATTCTCATAGAGGTAAAGGAACCATTATGTTGAATGTAATGAAGGCGATTAGAACTAATAAAGGTTCAAAACTCCCTACAAGGGGGTGTAGATGGTGGTCTTCCTATCTTCTCATGAGATCTACAAACCACATTAAAATCACCCAAAATAATCCATTAATCAGACTGAGGTTTAATAGCTAAAAGATCATTCCACAAAGTAATTTTTCTATTACGCCAAACATTAGCATAAACAATAAAGCGACAAATTACATTATTGTTAACCAAAAAATCCAGAGTAACATACTGGTCGGACGACTAAACATTAATAGGAGCACCATAATCAAACGAAGAAAAGACCCATAAAGAAACTGTATCTTTATTATTGACTGCACATAAAGAGAAGCCCAACGAGCGCCATAAATGAGTAGGGATCAAAGACACATCAACCAAAGGTTCTGAAATACAAACCAACCAAGGCTTATATTGCAAACACAATGAATATAAATGTCTAAGGATACTAGGATTACCAATACCCCTATAGTTCCAATAAGGAATCTTTATAGGTCAAGTTTTTGGGTCGCCGCAAAGGCCTGTAGTTAACCGCACTTTAGCATGAGTTGCTACCTTCTTATCATTCCATTTATTAGAAATTGTTTATCATTCAAGTTTAGAAGATTCACATTGATCGGCCCATTTAGCAGATTTTTATATTGGAGAGTCATCATGTTCACCATTAGAATTCCTTTCATCCCTATCAGCTGAACCTTGCAGATCATTACAATCATCCCTATGATCTACTACAACTCCATCTAGACCCTGCTCAACATTGTCAACCACCAAAGGCTGCCTTTTAGAGACAAATTCATCTGTTGCAACATTTTCAATTACATCTTTCCCTGCTGTGTCAGGTTGCACGTCCTGCATATCAGCAAAAGAATGAGTAACATGATCAAAATTATTTACCTTATTATTCTCACCCTCTTTTCCAGTAGATTCTTTCTCTACAATCTCGATGTCATCTCCGTCATTTGAAGTAAAGAATTAAAGATGTTGAGAGCCTGTTTGACCGATACAATATTTTGATCTTTAGCAGGAGTCCATTTGGTTGCAGTAACATTTGCCTTTTCAATAAGTTTCTCTTTCAAAGAAGATTTCTCTTTGGCTCCTATATTCCTTCTACATTCAAAAGACGCATGCCCAACTGAAGAGCACATACTATAAAAAGCCAGGAGGTTTTCATAAACCACTCCAATCCAATAAGATTGATTATAAGTCTTCACATGAAGAGTTTCATGAAGTTTACTTGACAAATCAACGTCTATTAATATTTTGGCATAATGCCCAACTTCCCCATTTACTGTTTTAGCATCAATCCGTAAAGTAACACCTAACCCTCTTCCAATTTCTGTAAGAAGCCTATGATGCCAAAATTCCCAAGGGATTTTATGAAGGCGAACCCACACTTGAGCTGTCATTGTTTTCTTAGCCTCATGATTAAATCTTGGCACCCATAGTTACAGTTTTAAAATTCTAGGTCTGAGGTTGACATCCCCTTTACTCCAGACTACTTTTTGGCCAGCTTTATTATTAAGAAAATATTATAGTATCCCTTACCTACCGTTATTAACCTCCATGAAGATCGAAGTCCCCAAACATTGAAAAGCTTCTTCTTTAAGTCTGTATGAACCCAAAAAGAGTCTCCCTTAGTAAGAATCAATCTCCCAATCAAAGAGCATTTACACGAATGAACATGTTCCTTATAAATATCTTGTGAAACTGATATTGAAACAAACTGTCCAATGTCCTCTGTAACCACAGGGTATGATTCAATGGCATTGATAACATCAGATACGACCATTGCATAAGATTTAACAGGAGCAGCCCTAAGAGGCGTCACGGCTCTTGTAGGAGCAAAAGCTATTTCCTTTGAAGAAGAAAGGGATGACCATAAGTCTTTAGGATTAAAGTAATTCTCCACGAATGGAGGGAGAGGGCAGTGGCCAGAAGGCCTTACCCTGGCTGGCCGATGAGAAGAGTCAAGAAGCTTGCACAACAAGGAGACTAAACCCTAGCAGACCAATTAAAAAAATTTAAAACTAAAATTAAAATAATCCTAATTAAAGTAACCATCAAACGAGCTGCCAATTAATAATCTTAAAATATATTACTGACGTTGCCTCCATTTTTTAAATTATCGCCCATTATCAAGTAAGCATATTGTTGTTATTTTTAATTCTAAAGTTTGTGCTTTCTTGCTATCTTAAATTGCAAGGAGAAACCCTTTTCTTCCTAAACTTATTTTATGGTTATTGCCTTGTGATGTCGAGGAATGACAATCAAGAATAAGTAGCTAATACCAAAAAAAAAAAAACATTATGAGGTAAAATTTTCAAGTGGGTGCCAAGAATAAATCTCATATCACAAAAATTGCTACAAGGATAAATGTTATTAGATTTATTGTAATGATATAAATGTTATCTTTTGTTGAACACAATTGTATGATTAATCACAAGGAGGTTGTTGTGATGTGCTGTGATGAGATTGTTCCAATTGCAAAAGTAATACTTTCTTGTGATAGAATAGTTGATGAAGCTTATGTTAGCTCCAACTCCATAATATTTTCTTTTGTGATGTGGATTGCTAACATGCTTTTGATGAATTTTACAGTCAGTCAGTGGGAGTTGTTAATTGCCATATAAGGAGACAAAGTGATGGAAAAGTTATTTGGTTTTAATACAGAGTATTTTGGTGCTATTTCTATCATTGAGGAGGGACTACAAGGTTCTAGTGTGCTGTTTTGAATTTTTTACCGATCAATTTCATAATTCTCATTATTCTTTTTAGAGGATGATTTCTTAATTGTTGTTAATCTTGGCCAAGAAAATGCATTACTTACTTGCTTGTGACACCATAATACAATTGCAATATTAAGGATTGAAAACAACAAAAACTTGTATTTAGGGATAAGATTTGTGAAAGTTTCAGTTGACATACTTTAAGAAATATTATTATTATTTCTAGACTTTGATGCAATTTCTTATTATTTCATTAAATTTTATAAATTAATTCATTAAAATAAAATTTATTGTGAGTATGTTAAATTATTATATTATTATTAAATTAACTAAACTTATATCACTGAATAATGAATATTATTGTAATGTATGATGAATCTATTTTTTATAATTGATGAATAAAATAAAATTAAAATGATTTTATTAAATAATAAGTTAAAATAAAATTTGTTATTGGAATGTTAATAATTATATTATTATTAATTTTATTAAAAACATATACATATTAAAAAATTAGTTATTTACATATTCTATTATTGAATGATGAATATTATTGAAATGTATATATATATATATATAATTGATTAATAAAATAAAATTAAAATAATTTATAAATTAATCCGTTAAAATAAAATTCACAAATTAGTAATTATGTTATTATTAAATTTATAACATAGTGAAAAATGAAAAAATTCAATTATTTAATTTTTTTTTAAAAAAAGAAAAGTACATTTCACCTTTTAATGATGAATATTGCTAGGGTATGAGATAAATATATCTTTTATAGTTGATGAATAAAATAAAATTGAAATAATTTGATGAATTAATCTATTGAAATAAAATTCATTCTCAGTATAGTAATAAATATATAATTTTTAAATTCACTAAAATTATAAAATACTAAAAAAGCAATTATTTAAATAAAAGAAGAAATTACATATTACCTTAGTGAATGATGTATATTATTAGTCAAAGAATTATCGAGCTATGTAAGAAAATAATATGGTTGAGGCAAAATCATATACATTCCAAAATTTTACATCAATATTGATATAGGTCCATAATCCTTACAAGAATCAGTTACCAATTTAGTGCAAAGCACATGCAAGATGAAATGAAAGTTTGAAAGTATTGAATACCTCAATTCTCTCATTCTTTAAACTCCTCAAGTGTGAAGCTATGAACCCTCAATTTCGCACTAGTCACCTCATGACTCTTAACAAGATTTAAAATTCTGAAAACGGAACGAAGATTAAGGGGGCAGTGCCCTTTGCTACTTTAGGGGTAGCCCCCCAAACGAAAAAATAAGATTGTATAGTTTACATGTAAAATTCTCCACTTCTGAATCGTATCATCAAGACAAATCCATTAATATAAATGGACTTGGAAACTCAGAAAAACCCTCAATTTGGCACCATCATGCAATTTTCTTCAGTACAAGCCCATGGACATGAACTATGCCCAAATTGGACTTAAAGTGGACCTAAAAACCTGAAAAAAGTAAAAAACTGGACCGAACCTAATCAAATCACTCACGTACAAAGCTCTCTGCTCATGACCAGAGGGCTCTGTGCAAGAATAGAGCACCATGTGTAAGCGCAAAGGGCTCTGCTCATGCACAAACCCTCTCGCTTATGAGCCATTTTTTCGTACTGACAAAGCTTGTTTTCCCTATAAATAGACAACCCAGTTACCTTTCAGAAAAGATTCCAAGACGGCAGAACGCTAGTGAGTTTTTGTTACAGACACTAAAGACATCCAAGGGACTAGCGGTCCTATTAGGAGGCTGGCAGTTGATGCCAATAATTTTGAGATAAATTTGGTCATTATGCAAATGGTTCAAAACACTTTCCAGTTTGGGGGATTGAAACATGAGGACCTTAATAGTCACTCGGACGACTTTTTGAAAATTTGTTATACATTCAAGATAAATAGTGTCACTGCCATAAGGCTTAGGTTATTACCATTCCATTCTCATTAAGGGATCAACCTAAGAAGTAGCTAAAGTCTTTCCCTCCCGGTCACTTTACCATTTGGGATCAATTGGCTAAGAAGTTCCTTGAGAAGTATTTCTCACCAAGCAAAACTGCGAAGCTTAGGACTGACATCTACTTCTCCATGCAAGTTGAGTGGGATTCCTTATATAAAGGTTGGGAAAGGTTCAAGGAGATGTTGAGAAGGTGCCCATATAAAAAATTGTCACTGTGGAAATGAGTCGAGACATTTTACAATGGGTTAAGGTATAGCAATATGCAAGCACTGAATGCAGTAGCAGGAGGTACAGGGACTTCCAAGACCCTAAAGGAAGCTAGAGACTTGATAGGGTAACCTCCTAGAGATCAATTAAGGCTAATGTCAGTGAGAATCATTCACTAGACCCTGTTGTGGCTTCGATCGCATAGATGGAAGCATTGAATAAGAAGATAGACTCTTTGGCTTTCGGTTCCACCAATAAGCTTTATACTATGAAGGGTGTGGTTAGAGTCGACTTTAGTATTTTGGAGGCTCTAGACAAGTATAAAAAGCAAGGCTCTTCATATAAATATTTATTTTTAATAATTTAATTTCTATATGTTTGATAAATTCAAAATTCATTATAATAATAAATTCTTAAAAACAAATAAATTATGATCAATTAACTTCAAACTTTTTAAAAAAAATAAAATAAAATTCAATATTATTATTGATGAAATAGGAAAAACTTAATATTGTGATACAACTTAATCAAATTAATATGCTACTCAAGTACATAAAAAATTCTAAATATCTCAATATCATGTTAAAAAAACTCAAAATTTAAATGCAATTTATAATCATAATCACATGCGATGTAATAAATAAAATCTAATGATACATAAGTAAATTTAAGAAACTAATACTCTATAAATATTTCTTTATATACTCTATAAATATAAATAACATATTCTTTTGATGGATAACATTCTAATAGTTATAGGTAAATTAAATTGAATGAGAATAAAAGTAATGGGTGTAAATTCTAAATTAAGAATAAGAAAATATTCAACAATTTTTTGATTGAGTGAGAAAAAAATGGGAGAATAAAATATCTATAAAAAGTGTATTTACATAAAAAATTTTATACATAAAATATTTTTAAAATTAATTTTTAAAGACACTTTTTAAAATAAAAATATTATTTTTTAGAAAAAACAAGGCCCCTTATTTTTTGAGGCCCATGCCCTTGCCTAGGATACATGTACTATAGAACCGGCTATGGGTGTGGTGGTGGCCACCTTACACAAAAGTGTTAGATGGGAAGCTCTAGTGGTAGACAAAAACAAGTGGACTTTTTAAAGGGAATGAATATGGGGCAACAAGATAACCCTTGCATCAACACCTACAACCTGGGATATATAAATCACCCAAATTTCTTTTGGAGCAACCAAATCAATATAAGACCTCCTCCTCCTTATTTTTAATAACCTATGCACCACCAACCGCTTCCCCTACCCAATAAGAGCAACTTGGTAGAGATTATGGAAAATTCATTGCTATTTTGGAGAATCGATTACAAAAAACTGAAACCCCTTTGAGGAACCAACAAGCTTCTATCCAAAACTTTGAAACTCAAGTTGGGCAAATTGCAAAATTATTGAGTGAGAGGAAACATGGTTCTTTGCCAAGTAATACCGGGGCAAACTCGATAACTTAAAGCCATAACTTTGAGGAATGACAAAAGTGTAAGGGAATATGAAAAACATGAGTTGATGGCACAAGTTGAGGATGAGGGGATGGAGGAAGGCAAAATGTGAGAAGAGAAGTAGCTAAGCCTAGCCCTATAGTTTCGAAGTACAATTCTCATGTTACATATCTAGCGAGACTAAAGCAAGATCAAACATATTCCTAATTTGGTAAGTTTTTTTAACCTTTTAAGCAACTACATATCAATATTCCTTTGGTCGAGCACTTTTACATATGCTCAAGTATGTAAAGATTTTAAAGGAGTTATTTTCAATAAAAAGGAAGTTAGATTAAGTATCCGTGGTGCAACAATCAGAAGAAAGCTCATTGAGCATTCAGAAGCTACCATAAAAGCTCAAGGATCCAAAGGGTTTTACTATCCCTTATCTATTAGGTACCTTGAACATTGATAGGGCTTTAGTTTATTTAGAGGCAACTATTAGTGTTATGCCCTATAGAATCTTTCAAAGTTCGGTTTGGGATAATCCAAACCAAAACATCTGAGTATTCAACTTGATGATAAATCAATTATATGTCTTAAGGGTGTTGTGGAGGACATGTTAGTTAGAGTTAGTCACTTCATATTCCGTATTGATTTTGTAGTTGTGGATACAAAGGACAATATTGAAAACTCACTCATTTTAGGCAAACCTATCTTAGCTACACTAGGGCTATCATTGATGATCATAATGGCAAGCTGACACTTCGAGTTGGTGAGGAATAAGTTGTCTTTTAAGTCCTAAAGGTTTTAGAGCACACACTCACACTTGAAAATGTTAATTCTTGTGAAACTAATGTTTAGCATGAAATTTAAAAGAGCACTTTTGATATGATTAATGAAATAATTATGATGTATAATGTTTTACAAGGAATTGAATGGAAAAAGTGTCATGAGAACAATGAATCTCCATTTCATGTTGTAATCAAGGAACCAAATAGAGCATTAGTGAAGTTGCCCAGGAAGAAAGGTAAGTTTAAGCAAGGCAAGAATACAAAAAAAGAAATAAAAGTTTCTAGGCAGTAATTAGGTTTGGTTACAAAAATCTAAGTTAATATCTTATTTTCAAAAGTTGAGTTCTAAAATGCATGGATCCCTTGGAAGTAATTATTTTCAATATTGGAAAAATGAGGTCCATGAGAAACCCTACCCACTTTCCAGTTAAGACAACATTAAATAAGCATTAGGTGGGAGGAAACACGCCAATTTTACGATTTTGATAGGTTTGCTTTGATTCTATAGTTTTTATTGAGTTTATTTATATACAAATAATGCTTTTTTAGTTTGAGTTTTTGGTTATAGGTGTTTTTAGGAAGAATTAGTTAGGGAAGAAGGTTCAAGCCTATCTTGCGGGTGGTCTCATATCATGAGACAGGCCATGTGGTAAGAAATAAACCTATATGTTAATTTTGCTTATCACACAGGTGAACTCATGCCAATGAGCCATCTTGTGAGATAAGAATTTAAGCTACTACTTTTTTTCTGCTTAACTCATGGTTTGCCTCATGCCTATGAGGTAGCCTTGAAGTAAGGTGTTAATATTCTACCAAAAACTGTGTTTATCTCATGTCTGGAATCTTGCTCATGATATAGTCTATGAGATAATTCTGCTTCAAGACTATCTACCTTAACTTTTAACTCATGACCTGACTCACACTCGTGAAAGAGCTCATAAGCTAAAAAGTTAAGGTACTGCCTAAATATAGTTTGGCGTATGGGCTCCCTCATGCATGTGAGCTAAGTCATGAGGCATGATTACTATAAATAATATGAAAGTTTCTTTTCATAAGCTCATACTTATTCTCACAAAAAACCATAGTTTCCCTTTTACAAAACTCATACCTCTCTCATTTTCTTACTTCAAATCAAACACAACATCATCATTGTCATTTGGATTTGCATCAAAGTCATAGTCTTACAAATTTTAGGATTGTTCTTCATTGTTCATCAAGCATTTAATAATTTCAAGGCATCTATCCCTAAGGTTTGGGATTCTTACTCACTTTTTCATTGATATCCTTTAAGTTAATTCCAATCTTAGGGATATTCTCTATTGTTGAGATTCTTGGTTGAATATTGGCATATCTAGACTTAGGATTTTATGGGTATTGTTAAATTTTGAAGAAATTTCTTATTCTATCCTAGGTTAGATGCCTTGAATCATATAATGTTATTTCTCATGCTTGTAATTAGTCATAATCTGTGATTTTTTATGTGATTTAGGGTATGATTTTTCTTAAACTTTCTAAAACCCTAAATTTTATTTCAATGAAAATCATACCTATTATGACTCCTCTTTTGAAATTCCTCAATTATGTTGAAAATTGCCATGCTTTGCACTCATATGCCATGAATGAGGTGGGTTATTGAGTGGAATGCTTGGTTAATTATCAATAAAGTTAGTTGAATTATTGCTATTCGCAGACGGGGTCGTGGCGTATTTTAATCCATTACCATGCTAAAATTTTATTAACTAATAATTTTGGTTTTGGTTTTACCTTGGTTTCGCTTTTGGTTTACCTGCTTTTCCAGAAAATGGGACTAAAGAATGGTGCTTCATCATCTTCTAAGCATCCTACTAAGACACCATCCAAGAGGTAATACAAGGGCACCACTAGCACCTAGACCCTAGTTATTTTAGACACTCGCTTCAGTAAGGGTCACCTTTACATCACTTTTAAATCCAACAATGCAAGAGATAGATTGGTTGAAATGACTAACGAACCCTTCTTGCTGTTAGCAGTGTATGCCCTAGAACTTACACTCAACATGTGAATGTAAATGAAAACCTAACTGGCTTTAGTATATATGTTCTTTAAGAGGATACATTCCTAGTATCGAACGTATATATGTTCCTTAAATATTCTATAGGAAATCTATTCTAAAAAAGTTTGAGAATATGAATGACATATTGCTCTTTTAACAGATGCTTTAAAGGTTGTTCATGGTCATAGGATTATTGGTTGGGATGCCATTAATCCGGAAGACCATCACCTCTATTGTCATCCATGATAAGTATGAGATACTTATTGGTATGGAGATAGTGAGACTCATGCTACAGACATTTGATGTCGTGACAACACGTGAACATACTCATGGTATGAGTAAGTTGAACAGTGTCGTTAGATGATGGATACATGGGTCCACTACAAAAAAAATTACTGCAGCCGAATCGGCGTCAGTAAAAAGTTATACAACGTCAGTAACTTGAGTTACTGACGCCGAATAGTAACATACTGACGCCGAAATAGCGTCAGTATTTCGGCCGTCAATAAAAAAAAATATTGA
>CAOJBK012771260.1:0-10994 GCA_948294925.1 Codiaeum variegatum | reverse complement strand
ATTATGATAATGAGAACTTGTCACTCATATTCTCGGCTTCTTAAGAATAGATTCTCATATAAAACGCTAATGGAACATATAAAAATTATAATAAATGTGGAATTCATTTAAATAAAATATATATTTTATTTCCATTGGGATTCAATTATTACATTTACAATGAGCTCTAGGGAATACAAGTCTAACAACCTTAGCATCTCATTCTGTAGCTTCAATTCAACCACAAACTAACTGGTAATAAACCATTAAGCCATTTAAAATGCCTACATGACTTGTTCTTATTGGGCTTTGGCTAAATTAAGAAAGAATTTTTTTTTTAAAGGTCATTGAATTTGGGGTCTAGTATTTGTAAATTACACTTTCGTTCAAAAAAGGTCCAAAGTGTTCATAAAATATATGACGATGGGATCATATTTGAGGCTTTGAAAAAGTTAAGGTCCAATGTTTACGATACACCAATCATTTAGTATCAAATTTACTCCTTTCTTCTTTTAAGAACTTTGATGTGTATATTTAAATGAAATGGATGACAACTATGACATGGGCTTCTCCAAAGATGATAGACGCAGCCCATAAAAGGGGTGTAACAACCTCTCAAATTTTTATGACCAAAATACCCCTTGAATCAGAGTAATAATTAGAAGGTTCAAATCCCAAAAATGAGTCATCTAAAATCATTTACTCAAAATACAACAATTTGCTTGCAAGCATTTACTATCAACTCCACGTTGACCTTGGGTGACTATATGAGTTCCCCAATATGAGATAGCTAGGTGAGGGGAAGCTATCAGTAATGAGCAACTAAGGCCATAAGAGCTCATTCAGAACAACCAAAGGGATATGTATCCGCAACAATATGATACGTATGAAAACCCTCAGTCGTGGCCAGAGATATGCCCTCACTAATTCAATTATTACTCTAATGGTACATGTACCCTTTTCTACGAGGGTAGAAAACTCAAAATTTTACCTTATTATTTTTAGAAGATAATGTGAGTACTAGGGAACACATTTCTTGATTAACAATCCAATGTGGGGAAGTATCAGGTCTGGGTTTTTTGAAACTAAGGTTATTTTGCATGTCTTTAACCAAGAGTGCTTTTAAGTGGTACATAATGTTGGGGCCAAAATCAATTAAAAGCTATGAATATATGATAATGGCCTTCATAAAGGAGTTATATGCTATGAACCATCAGTTACACTGGCCGATTTAGCCAAGATTGCATAGTACCCTAGGGAATCTATTGAGAAGTACATATCCCGATTCAAGCGACTAAAAACTCAATGCTCAACTGCAGTGGCTGAACAAGAGGTGGTGGCACTAGCATTTGGGGGCCTGAACATGACCCTAAAGGACTGATTCCAAGGGACTAGGTTCTATGATTTCTATGATCTTCAATCGAGTCACATGTTTTTAGCGACTCCTCAAAGAAAAAGAACATAAGAAAGCAGCATCCAGGAGATCTTATTTAAAAGATCAGGTTGCCCTTACTACTCCTAAGATATCTCATATTCAGATGAGGAGGTGGAAGGGATATATATAGCAGAGCTAAAGGTTGTTAAGCCATATGAGTGTGAAATGCTAACAAAACCTCTCCCTATACCTAAAAAGAAGATTGAAACAAATAAGA
The DNA here is from genome assembly GCA_948294925.1 of Codiaeum variegatum. NCBI lineage: Eukaryota > Viridiplantae > Streptophyta > Magnoliopsida > Malpighiales > Euphorbiaceae > Codiaeum > Codiaeum variegatum. The sequence goes on along the minus strand of CAOJBK012771260.1, from coordinate 9,363 downwards.
TAGCCAAGGAGTACTCTTTTGACATTGCAAAGGCAAAGGAGATATTTGATTCCTTATTTAAAAATGGATAGATTGAACTTAGTGCCGAACATGGTGTACCTTCACCTGAAGATCAGCCTAAAACATACTATAAATGGCGTAATTCAAGTTGCTGTTATACTAACAATTGTCTTAGTTTCAGGAATGTCATCCAGAAGCCAATTAAAGATGGTCGGTTGAATTTCCCCTAAAGAAAAACATCAAGCTGTTGAAATGGCACCATTCCTAAATCAGAAAGCAACGGGGATAAATACCAAAATGATAATTATAACCCCACTTGACCCAAGCTATCAAAATCTAGTTCCCCATTAAGGTCGAATGAAAAAGTGGATCTATCTAAAGATACAAAAGGGAAGCAGCTAGTTTAGCGAAGTATGATAGAGGCTTGCCTCAAGTGTCCTAACTGTAATTCTAAATTTAAGATCGTCCCTAAAAGAAAGCACCTGAGTTTCAAAAATGCACCTAACAAATGACAAATGTTGGTAAGTGACCGGGATAAGAAACCTATCTACAACCATCTTTAGTTCCCTAATGAGAAACATACAAGTGATCCACCTAGAGGTTACACAAAAGTGGCCAAAGATCAACCCAAAGCCAAGATTTAACCCGAATCCAATATGGGGGTAAAAGGGTACTAAAACTTTCAAACCATAACCAACTAAACTAGATCACTATGAGAAACATGAGCCTAATAAAATGGCAAGTGTGTTCACCAGAATTTAGCGTCCCAAGAAAAGGGGGAAAGAGCTTACTCAGATGCAAAAAAGTAGGCTCCAAAGGCAACAATGGGCAGCCAAACTAGAACGAGAAGTAAGGCATGGTCCTGATAAAAGGGAAAAGCTCATAGCTAAAAGAGAAAAGGCTCGATTTAAAAAAGAACAATATTGGGAAGCCCGAGAGTAGAGGAAAGCTAAAGAAAGAGAGAGGTGGCTAGCTTGAAATGGCAAACAGTATGAACAGTTGAAAACTAGATTAGAAAAAAGGGATGAGAGGATCCTTAAGGAAGCTGACGACCGAGAGCAGAAATCTTTGAAGGTAGTGTTGTGTCCGGTTGACCTTTTTTACAAAAGAAAACAGGGTATCAGCTTTTTGAAAGAAGTTTTGGACCAGTAGCAAGCATATGTTTTTTTGAAAAGGGGTTAGTGTTTGACTTAAAAGGATTTTCTATAACAATTTCACTTTGTCCAACTATAGTGTTTTGGATGTAGTGATGCATGTATGCATGAAATGAAAAAAGTTTCATGATGACAACAGTATTTAGAGTCTTTTAGGGTACATAGGGTCTAGGGTCAACTCTAATCATTACATCATAGCTTGGTTAATTTGACTGAAAAAGAAACAGAGAGGTTGACATATATATTCTTGCAAAAAATTGGCACCCCGCTCAAGCAAGCAATGTTATAAAGGGTTATTGACATCGATCTAAATTGAAATGCAAAGACATTACAATGGACCTACCAAACTAGCAAAGTTGAGTATAGGATTTACTTGTGTAATGGGATCTTTGTTAAACACAGGTCGAGGAGGTGAGTGATACTGGACCTCTCCTAGGAAGAAGAAAAGAAGGGTGAAACCTGATCATGCCAGTCAATAAAATTGGATGAAACACTCGGTCAGGCTCGATTAAGGCTACTCTAGGTCTAGGGGAAACAGACGTTCTCTCTCTTAAAATGAGATCGTGCATCTTTAATGGATAGGGTGTTAAGGTATTGGTCCTCTGGCATTAAGTGGTAAACATGACTAAAAGACTAATATCACTAGAAACTATTACCTAGACCAAGCAGGTTCCATCACATTATTGGCCACATTATCATGAACTTCTTTTGGAGAGACAGTGGCAACATTCTTCGACATCCTATAAAAGGCAGATAAAAAGATCAGCTGAGTATATTGATTATAAACAAAAGAACGACCAAAAAGGTTGAACATGCAAGAGTCGACTTACTTCAATTAGTTGAGCAAGTATGGATTAAAGAGTAATGGAAGAAAGGTTTTTAGAAAGCGATGAGAGCTAAAAGTGTTCTAATGGTAAAAATAACATCCCTTTATAGTACAATGACTAGCAAGTTGAAATTAATGATTGGACATTTCATCTCCTCAAGTTAAGAGCAAACACGTGACAGAAGCGACATTTCGAGTCTTGAGAAGAGAACTTTGTGATACTCCAGGAAATCGGTCGAAATGGTTCAATAAGTGAAGAATAGCTCAACCAAGAAAATCAAATGCCTTTTTTCTCTAGTATTCTCAGTTAAAAAAAGACAGTGGGTATTATTTATATTAGTATTTTTGAGTGAAGCCCATTTGAATACCATCTTTGGAGTCAATGGATCACAACTATGACATGGGCTTCTCAAGGGATGATACACACGGCCCATAAAGGGGATGCAACTGCTTCTTGGATTTTTATGACCAAAATACCCTTTCAATGAACTATAAATAGAAGGCTTAAATCCCAAAAATGAATCATCTGGCATCATTTACTCAAAATACAATAATTTGCTCACAAGCATTTACTCACTATTCATCGTTAACCTCGAGTGATAGTACGAGTTGCCTATACCTTATCCCAATTAGTTGACGACTTTCAGTCTATATACCAGACCCAGCTCGAGTAAGGTGACGGCCATCGGCCTATATTCCGACGACAATAATTACTTCCGTTGTACCAAAATTCCCTAAGGAACAAAGTTAATGGTCAAGATCGGTCTATATATGACCACTGATGGGATCCTATCTTTTAATTTTCTTGTACTTAGCTCGATAGTGGAAAGGAATTATAGAAAAGACCAAAAAGACTGTATCTCATATATATATATATATATATATATATATATATATATATATATAATTGTTTCATTCGATTACATTGTTATTGCCGAGTCATTTTTTATACGGAAATCCTCCTAAATAATTTAAAGACTTTGTAGATAGGGCTACTCAGAACCAACCACTCTTATATCAATCCCATTTAATTTAATAATTACAAAAATTGTATTGGAGATAAAAGTAAAAGAAATAGATAAGTGCATGGATTTCTTTTGGGATAATCAAGCCCAAAAAAAATTACTTGACCTAAAGAATAAGTTTCTAAATGGTATTCAACTCAGTTTTGTCTGCATATATATCCGTACACGCATGAATTTTGTGAGGCTAAGAGGCGTGGACGGCAGCTTGTTTGTGTTTAGGGCTTTGGCGATGAAACTAACAAATAATTAGACAAAAACAAAATTAAATATGTTGCTAGATAAACTATTCTAATCATAACAACTGCGGAAATTCAACTTGTTGCAATTACATTATTATTATATTATTTTTACATAAATTGAAATATGTGTGATGAGTATTTCAAATTTTATTGAATCAAAGAAATTATATTGAGCCCTTTGCCAATCAATTGATTACCATAGTTAGAGATAAGATGAGACAACCACTTCAATAAAAATCTCATCCAATATTAAGGGAATTACTTGAGGAATACAGAGAGACTGATTCTTTTCTGTGTGTCTCCCTCTAAATATTATAATCAACTTAAATTACCCTGAAAAGCATATACATAATTTATATTTTTGTATATATATATCTATATATCAGCCCATGTTATTGAGAAAGAACAAATTGTACAAGTAGTAGAAAGATAAAAACATGTACAAATAAAAAAACGATTAACGGTTTTTTGATTTGCGATGACGGTGAGATGCTACAGTTTTACCAAAAATGGAGCAAAAGCCACAAGGAGAGAGCTTAGGAGAAGGAGGGTCAACATTAGGTGAAGATGAAACCTTGACCGTCCGATAGATAGCTCCTCCAGCTCCAGCATCGGAGGACCTACTACGTTGCATCTTTCCGTATGATGTTGAAGTAGTAGTTTCTCTGTTGTTTTGCTTTAACTCTCCTGAGAAGAACTTCTTGTCCCATACTAAGCCTGATGATCCTTGTCTTCTAAATGATGTTGCTGACCTTTGAAGACCCCCACTCTCCATCTCTCTCTTTGTATGCAAATATGTGTATGAATAATAAATTATGTATGAGCTTCTTTAATTTGATACACTTATTTCCTTTCTTACAAGAGAGCGAAGAAAATGACAAAATGAAGCATGCGTATTAAAAAGTATCATAAAATGGAATTACATAAATATATTAGCTTTCTATAAATAAATAAATATATGGTTATTGGTTAGGAATGGCAGACTACAACAAAGCCACTATTACGGGGTGTTTTATATGTATTTACTAATCTCACCTTAATTAGTTTTTGGTCGACAACTATTTCCAATAAGGTTCGTTGTTTATATTATTTGCTTAACAACTAACAGAAAAATTAGGTAATAACAAGATTAACATTTGCAGACTTTAGGCCAACGGCACCTGCAAACCAGATTCTGCAACAAAATTCAGATTCCAATCTCCTTTCTAAACGCTGAAAAACGAAAATCATATTGACAACCCAAAATTCCATGTCTATTAACTGATTCGTTGAAAAAAATCCTTTAAAAAAAAAACATTTACACACCAGAATATATATAGCAAAAAAGCCAAATCATGAAACGAATGTGTTCGAATATTTAATGAACACTTGCAAAAAAGGCAATTCAAATGATGATCCAGGATGCTCAAGTCTTCTATCAGTAGTGGCTCTGCACAAGAAATGAACACAAGCTGTAAGCGCTGAGTAGATAGCCAGAATGCTTTACTAGGTTAATGATTCTATTTCAGTAGCAATTCTAATAAAGAAGATTTGATGTAATATTCTTCCGTGTTGAGTTCTTTTTTTCGTCATTATCTTATACTACAAAAGCCTTATAGTATAATCACCCTCTATTAGCATCGAAGTCTTGCACAGTACCCATCCTCCCCTTATCCTCGAGGATTTCACTTAAAGGTTTGGGCCCCTCAAAGTCGGCTATACCCATTTTACTTGAGTTACCCGTTTTTCCAGTGTAAAATCCATTTCCTTGAGCATTTTTCTTCTCTTCTTTAATCTGAGCAAGAGTCTTTGGTCCTGTGAACTCAGTAGATACCTGGGTATATTTTCTCTCCCTTGGAACTGGTTTCTTTGGTTTCTTTGGTATGTCAGATGATGGAAACCGCCTTTTAGCCCATCTCTTTTCCTCGGGCCGACGCCTGGACCTACATGACCATGACTGCCTGAGCCAGCCATCACAGTTATCACCGTTCAAAAGAGTTCTATTATCTCCATGTGATTCCATACCATTCTTTCCCACCTCCGATGCCAGCCTTCCATGCTGCCACTGACTAACACCAGACCTAAAATTCCTTTCTCGATTTCGACCAACCAACCAACAAATGTCTTGCCTTCTTGATGATCGAATCACTGAACGACCACCTATTACTCTGGGCTTCCTCAAGCTTTCTCGAAGATCAACAGCCCTCCAGTCATTAATTTCCACCGGCAAGATTCTTCTTTTCCGGGATAATAGAGAATCCAGAACTTGATTCTTGGAGAGGTCAGAGCCATTTCCAATATCATCCACGGTGTGCACATTATCCACATTATCCACACAATCAAAAGAATCATATCCATCACCTTCATACATAACTTCTGCATCACCGTAAGTAGGGTCATATTCAGCTAAGTCTTCGAAGTCATACCCCATGTAAGGGTTATTTAACTCCCCACGTTTCCTGTCATGGGTCTGTAAATACTCTTCCCTGTCCTCATAATCCAAATTCTCTGATTTGTCATCCACAAGAACATCAAAACCGGGGGATGATTCCCACCTCTCCTCTGGTTCAAAATAGTCTTCCACTTGCTCTTCTGAACTCTGATCTGTGCATTTTTTAGATTGAGTTTGATTAAAGCTGTCTTCTTGAAGCAAGACATCAGACTTAACATTCACAGCTTCCTCACATTGGGAAACAGCAACCGGTGTTATTAGGCTTTTTGCTACAATATTTTTGGGAGCTGTAGGCTGGTCATCCACTATAGGCTGCAGCCTCAAGTCCATCACTTCTTTTGGATCCTGTTCAGATGCATCAGCATGCACTTCTGTTGGTTGAGACATGTCTTCATTTCCTATAGATGTCTTTCTATCCAATGCATTCCCTTCCTTGATTACAGAAGATGTATTGCCAGATTTTGCAGTAGGTGTATTGGCATCTGGGCCATGCATAAATGAGCACCTATCACCTTTATTGCAGAAGCCACTATAATAATAGTAACAGGGGACGTTAGTCTTATTTGCTTGGGCAGAAGATGCAGAGTCTGATGGTGCTTCAGCATGCTTTTCTAATGGCTGTTGAAGTGACGAAATAAGTTCAAATTATATTATCAGACAAGAAGAGCATCATAATAACATATTGAAAACATGGAAACCAACAAATAAAGAATCCATAACATGGGGAAAAAAGGAAAAGATTTAAGGTGTACTGCCTAAGAGCTCCATTCCTTTATTTTGTTTTCTCTACTCTCACTTTCATTTCCTTCATGTTGTCATGTTCACACTTCCCCCAATTACATTTCTTTCAGCTACAAAGGCATTTTGACAAGATGGACCACGCCCCAAGAAGTTACCTACAGTTTTGTCATTATATTGTGAATACCATCAGAGAGGGCTGATTACCAATCTACAACGAAAATTACTCGCTAAATTTATCATAAAGTTTGAGATCACGCTCTTCTTCAACTTCCAACATCATTTCACTTTGTTAAAATCCTCATCATGTGCTCTATGGTCCTGGGCATCAATGATGTCAACTATGGGTGCCTAGAGCCTTTTCATACAATATTGCTAACAAATGAATTCACTACATACCTCCCATTCTGAGGAGCTAAGTCTAGAGCACGAACTTGCTCCTACGCTGAGCCACACAAACTCTCCAGAGAAAAAAGAAAACAAGGATTGCCAGAACAATGATATCAAAACCGCATCGACATTCTTAGCTAATCCCAATATACTAAGGCAACAGTAAACTTCCTCATAGTAGGAACAGAGGAAATTATGATCCTAGTAGTGACCTCAATGAGACAATATACAACAAAAAATTACTGAATTCTAAACAATACAGGCTCCATTAAGTACACTTTTTTCATTTCTTTACATCACACTATAATATTACCAAGTCACCCCTCACTGCAGCAGGGTTAGTAACCTCCTAATATAACTATTCGAAGCAAGCCTCAACCATAATGGTGGAGCCAAGACCTTGAGTCAGGGAAGACAAATATAAAAAATATTGTCCCCTGATCTTTTAGCATCGCTTAACTGCCCCTCATCTTTTTTTTTTTCAAAGGGGAGCAGAATTGCGCACCGTAAACTACATGTGGCTGAAGGAATATCTACTAGCTTGGATTGGAACCTCTGTAATCCATTAATTTGAAAAAAATAAATTATTATAATCCGGAAGGGCTCAAAAGGTTAAGCAATCCAACATTTCATGCACAAAGTGACAATGAGCAGAATAGCAATCAAAAAAACAAGTGAAGCCAACAGCATTCTAAAATTAAGTAAAAAATTTAGTGAACAGTTAAAGTCAGTGAATTCTAGAAAATGGTGAGATGCTTACAGGATGTCTAAATCCACAGGTTGGATTAAGACAAGTCCCAGCCAACCAATACCAACAATCTCTAGGATTAAGCCTTGCAATCTCGTTGTGCCTGTACTCGCAATCGATTCCCTGATTCAAAAAATGAAAAGCGTAAGAGCTATAGAGTTAGCATATACTAATTCTAGGCAAAAGTGAGAGGAAATCATATGAAATTCATGTCTGCCTCAGTGCTTTTGAGTGAGTAAATACAGGGAAACAGTAGAAAATAAATCCAAATTTGGATAATTTAATGCTAGTTTAATAATATTAGAGAAAAACCTCGTAAAATTTAACAATAAAAAGAATTGGAGATCAAATAAAAACCCTAATACATTCTTAAACTTAAAGATTAATCAAATGCGAGAAATTGAAAGCGATTCAACGTTTGAAAGCGAAAAAGAAGTGGTGAGTACGGATGGAACCTTCTTGCATATGAGAGGAGATGCTAAAAAATAAACACAATCAGTGTTTCGCTTGTGCAGTTCGTCCTCCATTGCTATTATTTGATGAAGAGGAAATAAGAGAGAGATGAGACTTGGAAATTGGGTTACATGGTGGTGGTGGTAGTAAGATCGCAACAGACGCAGACGCAGACACAGCCTTGGGTTTGGTTTTTTCTCTTTATTACTTATAAATTTAATATAGATATGTGGTGCTTTTTTATTTTGGTTCGCAATTGGGGACCGCTGGCTTCCTGCGCACCAACGGTTCGGTTCCCTTCAGTTCTTTTACCGGCCCTTTTGAGTAAGAGTGGGCGGAAACTAATTTGAACTGACCGACCAATCCGATTTATCTGAAAAATCAGAATGGTTTAAAAAAATAGATTAATCAGTTCGGTTTGGGTAAGATCTTTAACATTTTCGGTTTTCGATTAATTGGGTCGGGTGAGATTATTTTCAACGAACCTGATCTAATTAACCAAACCCGAAATGTAATAATCCTAGGTAAAAATACATAAGTTTCTAAGCTAATCGCATTTTTGCATCCTCCTTCTGCCGCCTTTGTCACTGTCTCTCTCAGATCTCACTGGGTTTCTGGCACTCTCTATTCTTTCAACGCTCAGGAGAAATACATCATTTCTTTCTTGATCTCCTCAGTAAAACCCCTAATAACATCTTTTTATGTTCTGTCTTCATGATCTGAGACTCATCTCGTAATTTTTGATACTATTTTCTTGATCTTCACGGTTTTATGTTCTGTCTTCATGATCTAAGACTCAGAATCAGATCCAAAAGCACACCCCCAAATCCTTAACATTCCTTCTGTTTTAAACCGAAGAAATGAAGTAATGGTAGAATTTCTAAAATCTAGTGGAAGTTCTTCTTATTTGATCTGACTCTGAGTTTGGATTGAACACTTTCTTTTTAAAAAAATGTATATTTAAATCTCTTTTCATGAAATAAAATTAATTTTCTTTTGTTTATATGCTAACTATGTGTTAATCTTGCATGCAGGGAAAAAAGTGAAGAAAAAGGTTGAGTCTGAGTGGTTCTGTTCATTTCCTAGTGGTTTTATTGTTTGTTGTACTATTTACTGAGTGGTTCTATAACTGTTGGTGGTAATGTTTTAAAACTTTTTATTACTTGGTGGTTCTGTTCTTGTTATTTGTGGTACTATTTACTGAGTGGTTCTGTTCTTGTTTAACACCCTAAAATATTTTTATTACTGTTTATTACTGTTGTTTATTACTTACTATTGTTTTCATGAAATAAAATATTTTTATGGATTTGATTAATTAATGTTAAAATGTTTTATAGGGTTTTATTAGTGAGTGGTTCT
>CAOJBK012771150.1:0-11567 GCA_948294925.1 Codiaeum variegatum | reverse complement strand
TTATAATCTTAACTCTTTTACTTTAATTTTCTTTGGGTAATATTTGTGTTAAGATATTAAGCATGATTTCCATTGATTTCATTATTAATTTTTTGAGATTTGAACCAAACATGGGCTAAATTTCCTTTGTTTAGAATTTGTACATGAAGCAGTCTTGATATGAATAATAGTAATTAGGCTATTTGATATTGTTAACCTTTTACTTGATTGAATTGATTTATTGATTATAAACTATTACTTGATCACTAATTAGTTTAAGTTAGGGTTTGGGTGATAGAGTGAGAGTGGAAATTCAAACTCAGAACCATTCAATTGAGATTCTAAAATGAATTAGAAATATAAGTTTTAGTCTTAAATCCATTATTTAATGCATGTTTTCTTTAGATTCCTTCTATGAATGCGATTGCTAGTAGAATAAGTTCTAATTGACTGGTTGCATTAAAACTAGATAGTTTAGCATAATTCATTAACCCAATTCCTTAAATTCATAGACGATAGACTACAGATTGTAAAGATCTCTAGACCCATTCATATCATTGCATATCACAAATTTACATTTCTTACTTTAGTTTAATTGCTTAATTTATTTTTCAAAATCAAAATTCTTTTACTTTTAATTGCAAATTTGTGAAATAAATTAATAAGCCAACACAAGTTCTTTGAGGATACGACCTTAGGTTCTTAGTCTATACAACAATAGCCCATATACTTGGAGTCACTACTGGACAGTATATTTTGGGGCGAACAAGTTTTTGGCATCATTGCCAGGGAAACTAGCTAAGTGTTGTTTATTTGTTTCTTGTGAATATTTTTGTTTTAGTTTGCTGCTTTTACTTTCTTTTGCATTTTTCTGAATTTTATGACTGAAAGAAGATCTCTGGAAGGAGATATTATTCCTTTGGTTAATAACGTACATAGGATAGGATAGGAGAACATAAATTGAAACAACATGAAGGACCACGATGCTTTAGAAGATCCTCCTGTAGATCAGAGGGAGGATGAAATTATAGATTTGGGTAATAGAGACAACAGAGTTCCAGTGATTATTTACCCTTCTAAAGTCATGAGGGATTAGAGATATTTAATGAAAGAGTTTGCTAAGTCGTTCATTAGCATGACAGCTTCTTGCATTCGTTTGGATGATGCCTTGAGGAACTATGAGCTCAAATCCACAACAACATGTTTCCTTCATTTTATGGAGTGGCTAATGAGGATTCTCTCAAATTTATTAGGGATTTCTACTCCATTATTCAAACCATTCCTCTTCAAGGTTTGAAGGAGGATCAACTAAGGATGAGATGTTTTCCATACACCTTAAGGATGTTACAAAGACATGGCTGATGACTTTACCTACTAACTCTCTCACTACTTGGGAGGAAGTATACACCAATTTTATGCATAAATTTTACTCTCATTGGAAGACTTCTAACCTTCGCATAAAAATTGTAATATTTATACAGATGGAGGGAGATCCTTTCCATGAGGCATAGGAAAGATTTAAGATGTTATGAATTCAATGTCCACACCATCACTACCCACTATAGCTTTTGAATCAATTCTTCTATGATGGGTTATTGTATCAAAACCAAGGATTGTGGATAATGCAACTAGAGGTTCTATGAGTAAAGTAATAGCTGATAAGGCTATTTAGATATTTGAGATGCTTAGAACCAATTCCTAGCAAAAGAGTGAGAGGGGAAGGTGAGCTGTTACTCATGAAGTTTCTCATAATAAGGATACGGTAATACAAATAGCTAAGCTAACTTACCAAGTTAAAATGTTAAAGAGGCAAGGGAACACTACGGTTTAAGCTCAAGAGGTGTGTAGGTATGTGGCATCTTTAGCTACTGTGTAAATGTTTATCCATCTAGTTATTATCCCATTGCAAGTGAGCTAGAGGAAGTAAAATCTTTGGATGGGTTCCAACCAAGGGCTTAAAATAATCCATATTCAAACACATATAACTCTAGTTAGAGGAATCATCCCAATTTTTGTTGGAGGAACAACAACCAACCATAACAATCTCAATAACACCCTAATATCTGATGATGCAAAGGGGACAATAAAGCTAAAGTGAGTCTTCTAATTTTGGCCAACGTTTGTCTACCATGGAATTAGCTTTAGTACCTTTATAAGTTAGTACTCAAGTTCAAGAGGCCACCAATAGAAGATTAGATTCACTTGAGGCATCAGTTAAAAAGATTGAGACACAAGTTGCCTAAATGGCCACTCAATTGCAAATGAATCAAAGGGATAGGTTGCCTAGTCAGCCTGAGCAAGCTAAGGCTATTTTTGTCATTAAATGGGATCATCATGAAAAAAAAGGTTATGAAAGAAGTTGAGGTTGAGAAAGTTGAGAACTTGGTTGAGCAAATGAAGGAGTGGATTAAGCAAGAAATTCATTTATCAAAATATGCACCTCCTATTCCATTTCTTGAGCGTTTGATGCAAAGCTAGCTGGACAACCAGCTAAGTAAGCTTCTTGATCCTTTTAAGCAATTACATATAAATTTGCCTTTACCAAAGTATGTGAAGTCATTTGAGGAGTTACTTGAGAAGAAAGAGAAGTTGGAGGAGGTGTCTTTGGTGCAATTATTAGAGGAAAGTTCATGCAACATTACCAAGCTACCTAAAAAGCTTAAAGACCTAGGGAGTTTCACTATTCCTAATCTTATAGGTAGTTTAAATATTGAAAAAGTATTGGCTGATTTTGGGGCAAGCGTAAGTATTATGCCCCTAAAAGTTTTTAAAGCTTTATGTTTAGGAGAACCTAAACCAACACATCTTAAGATAGAACTAATTGATAAATCAATTATTCACCCAAAAGAGGTAGGTGAAGATGTGTTGGTTAAGGTTGGAAATTTATTTTTCCTATTGATTTTATTATAGTGAAGTGGATTAAAATATTGAGAACTCACTCATTCTAGGGAGACCATTTTTAGCAATTGCTAGAGCCATCGTAGTTGTCTATAAGGGTAAATTGACCTTAAGAGTGCACAGAGATCAAATAGTTTTTCAACTACCCAAGATTAATGCACATATTATCACACATGAGGAAGTCAATTTATGTGAAAACATTATTGAACCTAGACCATTAAATGATAATATGGGCATGGTTAATAATGTCTCTGTGAAGTGTCGTGTTGTGCAGGAAATAAAGGTACATAGATATCAAGCTGAGACTTTACCTTCAATTGTGGAAATGCATGAACCGGATCGAGTATTGGTGAGCATACCAAAACATGAAGGTAAGAATGAATGTCAAAATAAAGGCAAGCCAAAAACAGGCAAGAAAAGTAAGAAAAAAAGGAAAATATTGAATAGAAAAGGAAATATTATTTGGTTACCTAAGTTTGTTGTTAAGTCTTACTTCAAAATTTTGAAACAATATTGGAATGGAATCCATGGAATGTTTTGTTTCAAATATAATAAATTTAGGTTCCATGATGAGAGATTTAACTTCTCTAAGGTAGGTTAATCCTACCTTAAAGTCCAGCTAAGACAATGTTAAAGAAGCGTTGGGTGGGAGGCAGCCAATCGTTTAATGTGTTTTTCTATTTTCTATTTTTAGTATTTGATTTTCTTTTATGGATAAGTGTACAACCATAATAGTTATTTTGTGAGCTTTTTATTGAATGGTATACAGTGATAGTTGCCAGGCTCAACCTTGGAGCCATTATGCTAAAATCGACTTCTCAGGGCAGTTTTTCTTTTTCTCTTTCTTTATGTTTTTAATTTTTCTCTTTAAACACATTGGGGATAATGTGTCAATTAAGTGTGTGTGTGTGTGTGGTGGTGGTGGTGGGGGGAAAGCTTGTGCTTATTTTCTTCATATGCCCTAACTTGTTGAATGTTTGGAGTTAAGTAAAAATAAGTTTTGACAATGTTTGGATAATTTGATAATCTTTATTGAGTTGTGTTTTTTGTCGGAATTTTTTAGAAAATAAGCTATTTGTATAGGTCTTGGTCTCAATTATTGGTTAATGACTAAATTTTGAAGTTAGTAATTCAAAATAAAGAATTTCTTTGATATTATGGCATTATTAAAATACAAAATTCTTAAATTTTTTTAGCATATTGGATTCAAATGTTGTATGGCTAAGATTTTGGCAAAACATCATTAGTAATATTAGAAAGTTAATGACATCTTTTTGAAATAGCATGCATGGATTATGAATAAAATAAAAAGTTTGCACTAAAAATAATAAGGCACTTTGAAAATAATTCCATATTTTACTAGTTCCTCTTTTACGCAAAGCGAAATAAATCTAAAGGGACTATGAATAGTGCTAGTAGCCGGCAGATATTTGCGATTAGCTAAGTAATTGGGGGTTGGCACCGCAAAGTGTTTACCTTCACGTCAAAAGGCTAATGGCATAGTTAGTTAAGTCGAGCTCCTAGAAGTAAATAAAAGTAAAAAAAAAAAAGTGCATGTATTTAAAGTTTAAATTTTGCATGATACAAATGTTGTTTTCAAAAAGATTGAGTTAGTTCCTAAGTATGAAAACATTTATTTGCCTAGTTTTAACTCTTTTTCATAGGAGAAGTTAGCTTAGTCATTTAGCTTGAATTTTGGTGTTTAATAATGCTATAATATAATTGAAATTGTTGAAATTAAATTCTGAGTTTAGAATTTAGTTAGTTAGTTAAGAGAACTTTTATCTTGATTTGTTCAAATAGTTGAATAAAAATTTGAAATTTGGTTTTATATAGCTTGATTAAGAAAGTTAGATTATCTACACATTGTCATAGTTCTGTTTTACTTGAGGACAAGAAAAAGCTTAAGCATGGGAGAGTAATTTTTGACATCATTTTATATATTTTTTCCTATTATTTAAGTCTGTTTTTATCCAAATTTTGTGTTTAATATGTTTGTTAAGTGTTTTTTTTAGAGAAAATCAGGAATTGGTGCAGAAACGATGTTATTAGATTGAAAGATGAATTTCCTGAGCGAGCGGGATTGAAGCATGCAGTTTTTAGTGGGTTTCAAGGAGGTTATTTTTGCACAGGCCATGTTGAGCATAAATTAGGTCATGCGAATTGCTTTGCCCCATACTATACATTGGATGGAGAAATGGAGGCACAAGGTTGTGTGAGTGGGTCATATGGTCGTGCAGTTTAATCTGGGTTGTACCATTATATGGACTAAAGTTATTCATCCACATGGGCTTAAAGCATTTATATGGGCCCAGCGAGATATTTATGGCCATGCTAATGTGATTTATCTATAACTATAAATTCGACCTATTATGATGATTAGGTTATTCTATTCCGCACCTTATAGAAAATCTAGAGATAGAAATAATACTTTGGAAGGTTTATACTCATTTTTTTTCATAGTTTCATAAATTTATTTAATTTTCATTGGATTTTTAGTTTGTAATCAAAATTGAGATGAATTTCCTCAAGGAGATTAAGATCTTCTATAACTTTCTTGAGGTTTATAATCTTAACTCTTTTACTTTAATTTTCTTTGGGTAATCTTTGTATTAAGAGATTAACCATGATTTCCATTGATTTCATTGTTAATTTGTTGAGATTTAAACCAATCATGAGCTAAATTTCTTTTATCTAGAGATTTAGCATGAAGTAGTCTTGATATGAATAATAGTAATTGGGTTATTTGATATTGTTAAAATTTTGCTTGATTGAATTGATTTATTTATTATAAACTATTTCTTGATCACCAATTAGTTTAAGTTAGAGTTTAGGTGATAGAGCGAGAGTGGAAATTCAAACCTAGAACCATTCAATTGAGATTTTAAAATGAATTAGAAATATAAGTTCTAGTCTTAAATATATTGTTTGATGCATGTTTTCTTTAGATTACTTTTATAAATGCGATTGTTAGTAAAATAAGTTCTAATTAAATGATTGCATTAAAATTGGATAGTTTAGTATAATTCATTAACCCAATTGCTAAAATTCATAGATGATAGACTATGGATTATAAAGATCTCTAGACTCATTCATATCATTGCATATCATATATTTACATTGCTTAATTTAGTTTAATTGCTAATTTTACTTTTCAAAATGAAAATTCATTTACTTTTAATTGCAACTTTATGAAATAAATTAATAAGCCGACGCAAGTTCCTTAAGGATACGACCTTGGGTTCTCAGTCAATACTTCAATAACCCATATACTTGTGATCATTGTTGGACAGTATATTTTAAAGCGAACACTTCCTAGTAATTTGAATTCTTAGATCTTTGATTTTCAATCCAATGTGTCGAAGAACGTAAGTTTGCACTTTAATTGAAGTTATGTACAATTTAATTTAGTGGATTGATTGCAAAATATAACAAAAAAAAATTAAAACATTTGAAATTAGAACCTTACTAGCTTCCTCCTTGAAACTATTTATACAAATTTTTTTCTTTTTCTAATTTTTCAGCAAAAAAAAGTAATAGAATTTTGTTGGTTTGTATAAGTATCTATGTGCTTATCTAAAAGATACATGTAAAGAACAATTTGGTTTTAATTGCTTGGTGGGTTATTTTCTAGAAATGGAAAATTTCATATTTTAGACATTAGGACTTTTCATAAGTAAATCTCAAGTCTGAACGTGTTGAACCCTTTTTGCCTCAAAAATTCATGAAGAAGGCTGAACTCAATAGTTTTGTTGATATTGAAAAGGAATTGGTTATCAAGTCTTCGAGAGGTATGTTTTGGCAGTTTATTTGTTTTGGTGTGTTAGAAACATTTTTATGCAATTAGTCTATAACTGTAGTTTCAATTATATTGTATGTGTAGTTTTTATATGTGAAGGAATTCAATTGAGTAGCTTATTGATTAATGATATTATCTGTGGAGATAATAAACTAATTGGTGAGTTAAGGTTTACAGTCAAAAATTATTATCATATTTAGTTGAAGTTGTTGTAAACTTATCTTATTGTGTCATGATAGATTAATCTCTCTAACTCTCTCCATCTTATTCTGTGACTTGATCAAGATGAATGACTTACTCATGGTAACCTATTGTTTTCTTTTTTTAAAAAAAAAATAAATTCTTTACAACATTTGAGTTTTATGTATAACATAATTTTTGGGTTTTGTATGTATAATTTAATTAATGAGTTCAAATTATATTCTTAATTATGTATTTAAACTTGGGTTAATGGTTTATTTTATTGGTTTCTTTGTGTTTGGAGTTGGGTTAATCTGGACAATCATTTCTTACCCATTTCATATTTATATTTCTCAATCCATCTTAACTGAAGCTGATAAGCAACAATGGCTGTAAAGAGAGGTGAATCATCTCTTTAATTACTTTGTCTATGTTTCTACCACTCTTCTGTCACTAAATCATGTTAAATAAGCATTTAAAAATGCCTATTTTATTTTACACTCCATACTAAAACATGTAATAAAACAAGTACATAATGAATAAGATTCACATATGCAGAAAGTGGTATTACAAATAGTTTACTCATAAGAATGGACTAGACGAATTTTTCAACTCTTACATAGCTAACATTATTTTCCACTAACATTAAACTAGCAACTTGTTTTTGTCATGAAAAACTAAATAATTGCAATTTCTTATATGGTATGTTATAGGAGAGAATTAAATTATTAGAGAAGGAAAACAATTCACAAAAAAAGCAATAAGTAATACCCTACATAATCAAGTCGCGGTAAAGAAAATAAAACATGTCAAAAACTTTTTATTCGTACAAGCAAATTTTACCTTTATTCTAGTTACGCCATAGGAAAATAAGTTATTTTTATAATTCTTGGTCTCAATTATTAGTTAATGACTAAATTTTGAAGTTAGTAATTAAAAGTAAAGAATTTCCTTAATTTATATATTTTTTCCTATTATTTAAGTTTGTTTTATTCAAAAATTGTGTTTAATATGTTTGTTAAGTGTGTTTAAAAAAAATCAGGAATTGATGTAGAAACAATATTATTGGATTGAAAGAAGAAATTCCTGAGCAAGCGAGATTGAAGTACGTAGTTTTTGGTGGGTTCCAAGGAAGTTAATTTTGTACGAGCCATGCCGAACATCAATTAGGTCATCCGAATGGTTTTGACCCATACTGTACACTAGATGCAAAACAGAAGAAACATTCAACTGCACGGGGCCCTGCAACTGGGTCATATGGTCGTGCAGCTTGATATGGGTCGTACCATTCTGTGAAATAAAGTTATTCATCAACATGGGCTTAAAGCA
The DNA here is from genome assembly GCA_948294925.1 of Codiaeum variegatum. NCBI lineage: Eukaryota > Viridiplantae > Streptophyta > Magnoliopsida > Malpighiales > Euphorbiaceae > Codiaeum > Codiaeum variegatum. The sequence goes on along the minus strand of CAOJBK012771150.1, from coordinate 3,382 downwards.
TTTGTATGGGCCCATGCAAGACAGTTATGGTCGTGCGGACATGATTTATTTGTAACTATAAATTCGAGCTATTATGGTGATTAGGTTATTCTATTCCATACCTTACAAAAAATCTAGAGATAGAAATACTATTTTTGAAGGTTTATTCTCAATTTTTTTTCATATTTTTCATCATAGTTTCATACATTTAGTTAATTTTCATTGTATTAATCAAAATTGAGCTGAATTTCTTCAAGGAGATTAAGATTTTCTACAACTTTCTTGAGGTTTATAATCTTAACTCTTTTACTTTAATTTTCTTTGGGTAATAGAGAAGAACTTTTTGACCTAGCTTAAAAGATTTTCCATGGATCATTCAGTCGTGAAAAATCTTTGTTTTCTCCTTTTAAATTTGAGCACTCTCATAGGCATCATTTCAAATTTCTTCAAACTCATTTAGCTGCAATTTCCTATGGAAGCCTTCCTCATAAATGTCCATATTAAATTGCTTGACAACCCAAAAAGCTTTGTGCTCGAGTTCCACAGGTAGATGGCATGGTTTCCAATAAATAATTTGAAAAGATGACATTCTAATTGGTGTCTTGTAAGTTATCCTATAAGCCCATAAAGCGTCATCCAATGTTGACTCCAGTCCTTTCTACTAACACCACTATCTTTTGTAATATTTTCTTGATATCTCGATTTAAAACTTCAACTTGGACACTTGTCTATGGATGATATGGCATTGACACCTTATGAGTGATATTGTACTTTCTAAGCAATTTTTTTAAGAGTTTGGTTGTAAAAGTGGGATCTCACATCACTAATGATTGCTCTAGGTATGCCAAATCAAGCAAAGATGTGAGATCGAACAAAACCTACAAGAACTTAAGAATCATTAGTCCTGGTGGGTATTACTTCTACCCAATTTGATACATAATCAATAGCCAATAAGATGTAAATAAATCCTTGAGAAGATAGAAAAGGTCTCATGAAATCAATTCCCCATACATCAAAAATTTCTACAACTTAAATTGGGTGCAAGGGCATTTGACCTCTGATATTATTATTTCCTATCGTTTGACATATACCACATGACAAGCAAAAATTATAAGCATCTTTTAACAATCTCGGCCAATAAAATCCACATTCAAGAATTTTCAAAGTTGTGTTTTTTGCACCAAAGTGGCCCCCAATTGAATTTTAATGACAAAATGTGAGTATAGACTTAAATTCATGTCTTATTAATAAATTATCACAATGCTTCCATAAGTAAGGATCATCCCATACATATTGCTTAGCAACTTTCTTTAATTTCTCCTTACTTGCACGAGTTAAAGTGTCTAGTATACTCTTAGTTGCTAAATAATTCACAGTATTAGCACACCAAGGAACACTTACCTCAACCCGAAGAAGTTGTTCATCTATAAATGTTTCAAGTGGGATGGGTTCAGTTTCATGAACTAATTGACTCAAGTGATTGGCGATAACATTGTCAGCTCCCTTCTTGTCTTTGATTTTAATGTCAGACTCTTGAAGTAGTAAAATCCACTAGATTAGCCTTGGGCTTACCTCTTTCTTTGCTAATAAGTACTTCAAAATTACATGATCAGTGTAGACAATTCCTAACAAATATGATCTAAATTTATATAAAGCAAAAACAATAGCCAAATTATCTTTTTTAGTAGTTGAATAATTGAGATGAGCATCGTTCAAAGTTCAGGAAGCATAATAAATGGTGTGGGTCAGCTTGTCCTTTCATTGGCCTATTATAGCTCCTACTACATAGTCTAAGTCATCACATATTAGCTCAAAAGGTTGAGACTAATCTGGTGGCTAAATTATTAGAGCCGAAGTCAGCTTCTCCTTGAGTGCTTCAAAAGCAACCTTGCACTCTTCATTGAAGTCGAATTGAATATATTTCTAGAGAATAAGAGTTAATGGCCTTGTAATCTTAGAAAAGTCTTGAATAAACTGCCTGTAAAATCCTGCATATCCAAGAAAAGAATGAACCTCTCTCACTGATGAGGGAGGTGGTAAGTAATACACTAAATCAACCTTAGATTTATCCACTTCAATTTCTTTTCCAGAAACAACATGTCATAGCATTATACCTTGATTTACCCCAAAATGATATTTTTCCTAATTAAGCACTAGATTTGTTTCAACACATCTTTCCAAAATTTAAGCCAAGTTGTTTAAATGATCATTAAAACTTTTTCCAAAAACATTGAAAGCATAAATAAAATTTTCAATTATTTTCTCAATTTAATCAGAAAAAATACTCACCATACATTGTTAGAATGTACCTAGAGAAATACAAAGGCCAAATAGCATCCTTCGAGGCAAAAGTGCCAAAAGGACATGTAACTATCATCTTTTCCTGATCTTCATGGGTTATGGCAATTTGATTGTAACCCAAATATCCATAAAAAAAATAATAAAACGAATGACTAGCTAACCTTTCAAGAATTTGATCGATGAATGGAAAAGGGAAGTGATCCTTCCTTGCGGCAGCATTCAATAATATATAATTAATGCAAACTCTATGGCATGTAATAGTCCTTTGGGGTACCAACTTAGTTTCATCATTTTTAACAACTTTCACTCCAGATTTCTTTAGCACAACTTGCACCAGTGACACCCATTTTGAATCAGAAATAGGGTAGATAATGTTAGCAGTATATGCCCTATAGTTTATACTCAACATTTGAATATAAATGAAAACTTAATTGACTTTAGTATATATGTTCTTTAAATGAAAACATTCCATGTATCGAACATATATATGTCCCTTAAGTATTATGTAGGGAATCTATTCTCAAAGAGTTTGAGAATATAAGTGACAGATTTCCCTTTTAACAGTTGTTTTAAAGGTTGTTCATGGTTATAGGATTATTGGTAGGGATGCCATTAATCCGGAAGACCATCACCTATGTTGTCATCCATGATGAGTTTTAGATACTTATTGGTATGGAGGTAGTTAGTCTCATGCTATAGACATTTGATGTCGTGACAACACATGAGCACACTCATGAGATGAGTAAGTTGAACAGTGACGTAAGATGATGGGTACAAGGGTCGTTACCTACTAGTCAATATCACAACATCTAGATCATAATTGTGCATATAATCCTTAGACTTTAGGTGACATGTTATCTAGCATATAGGGGGCTATGGTTTGTTACTGCTTACATACCGATGCTAGTCATGTATTGGTATATGGTATGTGGAGGCCATAATTAATGGTATGTTGGGATAAGTGTTTAACCAAGAAAGGATTCATTAACTTGGGTAACCAAGGAAGAAATCCTATGATTTCTAGTTGATCTTGATATGCAAATCTTTGGCCAGAATGGATAAGGTTCACTAAAATAAGTTTCTAGTAGGAACCAGTTTATCG
>CAOJBK012770717.1:0-13123 GCA_948294925.1 Codiaeum variegatum | reverse complement strand
TTGTATAAACCATCAATAATAAAACTAGAACCAATAAATCTAGAATTTTTAAACAAACTAAAACTATTAAATTCAAATTTACCATTAAAACCACAAACATCTAGTCTAGAAACTGAAATAAGGTTTCTACTTATTAGAGTTACATAAATGGTCTCAGATAAGTCTAATTGATAGCCACTATCCAAGATTAAATGATAAGTCCCAATGCCTTCAATCAGTGCCTTCATGCGATTTACCATAAATATAAAATCAGTTGTCGAGTTTGTGGTTCGGATAGTAATGAATCCCTACATCATATTAGCTGTATGAGTAGTAGCACCAGAATCAAGCCACCAAGTATTACTAGGAACTTCAATTAAGTTTGATTCAAAAATAGGAGAAGCATAATGAAAGATACCTTTCTTTTCAAACCAAGCCTTACGTTTTAAGCAATCTTTACCAAGCCTTACGTTTTAAGCAATCTTTCTGATAGTGTCCTTCTTTCTTACATAAGTGACATTTATCAATCTTTCTTCCCTTCTCTTTTGCCTGAGAAGTATTAGCAGGCCTTTTGGTTTTCTTAAACTTGTTGGCTTTCGTTTTCAGTCTTTTTCCAGCTCCTTGACCCACAAGATTAACAATGTGATTCCCTTGACTCTTTCATCTCATTTCCTCCTAAATAAGCCTACTAGCCAATTCATTAACATCCCACTTATCTTTTATAGTGTTATAGTTAATTTGAAAAAGCCCATATTCAAGTAGAAGTGAGTTCAACATAAATTGCACTAAAAAGGAATCCTCTACTGCCAATCCCAACAACTTCAGTCTTGCTACTATATTAGTCATCTCGATGATGTGATCTTGCATGTCCTTTGACCCATCATACTTCATGGTCGTGAGCTTTACCATTAATGTACCAGCAAGAGACTTGTTAGTAGAGAGAAAAAATTCTTTCACAAACGCAAGAAAATCTTTAGCACTTTTTGTTTGTGTGATGGTAGACTTAATGTTGTTGACAATTGTCATTCACAAAAACTTTAGACATAATCTGTTACTGTGTTCCCATGCCTTAAGGTGCAACTTCTTAGCCTTGCTACTTGAATCAGTAATAGCAGCGGGTTTATCTTCTATTAATGCTAAGTTGAGATCCATAGAGTTTAAATGAAAATCGACTTGCTCATGCCATTTAGAGAAGTGTGTACTATTAAACACGGTAACAGATGATGCATGTAAATAAATTGCAACAGCTGCAAAATAAAATATCATGCCCACAATTAATACATAGTTAGTTAAATAACAAAGTATTTCTCCTTTAGATAGATACTACAATATATTTTCAAATACCATGTAAATAAACATAATGGGTAATTATAATAATTTAATTAAACACATCCAATATCTTTAAATAATCAAATATATTCAACTAAATATAATAATGCATCTCAATCATGTTTAGCAATCATAGAACAATAATTTACTTTCGGGTAAACTCTTAAATTTTACCAATTGTCAAATGTCAATGTATCATAATTCATGGTATCCCATCAATAATATAATTTATACATTTAATAACACATTTTAGTTTAGGTTACTTTGACAGCTGTAAACTATAACAATAAATACTCCCTTCGTCTCAAAAAAGATGGTTCCGTTTAACTATTTTTTATATTCCAAATTATAGTCTGATTTCAATTTTTAATAAACAATTAATTTATTTATTTACAAAAATATTCTTAATTAATTAATATAATTTGACTTTATATTTTTATTAACCGCTAATAATAAAGATAAAAAAAATTATACATAAAATTAATTATAACAATTCTAATTTTTTAATCTATGTGAAAAACAGTAAAAGAAATTATATTTTTAGAATGGAGGGAGTACTCATAATATAAAAATATGATTCTGGCATTAGTACTCATAATATAAAAATATGATTCTGGCATTCTCATTATTAAATATGAAAAAATAAATGAATTAATGAAAATAATCATTGATATTAAAAAAAATATCCATCGTCATGTCAACTTCCAATTTGATGGTCAATAGTATAATCAATAACCATTTGTGGAGATTAGCAATTCAACTAAATGCCATTGTTTTGAAAGCTGATTTTAACTCTTCGATACGTTAAAAAAAATGATAATCAGTAGTTTCGTGTGGTTGTTATCATTAATTTTATTGGTATAGAAACAGGTTGTAGGCAAGCCACAAAACACAATTTCACTATCGATTGCCAAATAGATACAAATATTTCAAAAATTAAGTCGAGATCAAAACCCACAATATTGAAATTCATACAATAAATCTATATAACTATCAAAAATCAAATTTATATACAGAAAATATTTAGTTTTTCAACCATACTCTCTGATATCACTTGTTAAATTTTTTTAATGACAAGACATTATAAATATAAACTCTAAAAATTTTTAAAATTAAATATTTTAATAATATAATAAATAAATAAAATAAAAAATTTACTTGAATTTACAAGTGAATTAATGTTGGAATTATACATAATTATAGATATTAATATTTAATATGGTAAGTCTATAACGTAACTTTAAAATTAACATATGAAATTAATTTTCACAATTCTAATTTAATTAGGATTGGACTTTATCTTTAATTAATTTTAATTGAACTATATTAAAGGGCCAATTTTTCTAACAATACATTCTGCAATTTGGCCAGAATCAGCAAGTTTTAGTGACGAAGGTTTTTGTCCTGCTACAAAGAAATGGAAGGGAAAATGTGCTGGTGGCAAAAATTTTTCTTGCAACATGTTTCCAATTCATAACAATTTCTTTTTTGTACGGATTGTATTAACAATACTAAATGCTTATTATGCAGCAAGATCATTGGAGCTCGATTTTACTCCGCTGATGATAAGTCTGCCAGAGATTTTGATGGCCATGGAACTCATACATCCTCTACAGCAGCTGGAAATAAAGTAGACGATGTCAGCTTCTATGGACTGGCCAAAGGCACAGCTCGAGGAGGGTTACCTTCAGCCAGGATTGCAGCATATAAGGCCTGCAGTTCGTCGGATTGTACTGGATTTGGGATCTTGGCAGCATTTGATGACGCAATTGCTGATGGAGTTGACATCATAACAATTTTAGTAGGAGGACAGTATGCAGCTGATTTTGCTAATGATGAAATCGCAATCGATTCATTTCATGCTATGAGTAAAGGAATTTTTACCTCAAACTCTGCCGGCAATGATGGACCTGAAGGAGGAACAGTGGCAAGTGTAGCGCCTTGGATGCTTTCTGTAGCAGCAAGCACCACAGATCATATGCAAATTTTAGCCGTAAAAATTTCACCTTATGACTTTTAAAAATCTAGTTTTATAAACAGGGAAGTTCAATCAATTCTTTCTCTCTAAATGGAACAAAATTTCCTCTTGTATACGGATCCAATGCCTCCACTAATTGCACCACTCTCAATGCTCAGTAATTTCCATCTCTACCAAGTCAGCTTCACTTTAAATTGTTCAAAAACAATAATGAAAAGTATTGTTTGATTAGGCGGTGTGAGTATGGTTGCTTACCCAGCAGTTTAGTCAAGGAGAAATTTGTGCTCTGTGATCAGTTTGACGGATATTGTGAAGCTTATCGAGTTGGTGCACTTGGTTCAATCTTGCCAGTTTACTCATCCGATGATGTTCCCATTATTCTCCCTTTGCCCGCATCCGCTTTAATTCAAAACGACTACAATTTACTCTAGTCCTACCTCAACTCCACAGAGTATAAATGTCTATTAACAAGTTTCTGAGTTTTACAAAATTGTTGTTTATTCCAAATGCTTATGAAAATTGTATTTTATAGTTCACCTGAAGTAGAAATTTTGAAATGTGAAGCTATTAAAGATTTTGCTGCACCTGTTATTGCTTCCTTCTCTTCTCGAGGCCCGAATACCATAGAACCTGCTATTATGAAAGTATAAATTTGATCATTAATAGTTTTCAAATAGTATTTCATTTCACTGATATTTACTTATATTCTTCAAAATAATTGCAGCTTGATGTAAGTGCTCCTGGTCCTGGAGCAGATATATTGGCTACTTGCATACCAGTCATACCACCAATTTCTAATCCTATAGATGACAGAACAGTTAAATACACTATTTCATCAGGAACTTCAATGTCTTGCCCACATGCTACTGCTGTAGCAGCTTATGTTAAAGCTTCTCATCCTGATTGGTCTCCTTCTGCCATCAAGTCTGCTATTATGACTATCGGTAATTTCATATAACAAAATTGCTAGCTTTGTTTAATTTTGTAATAATCACCATTTTTCTTTTTCAACTTGGCCTATGAAATCTACCAAGATTCAGATGCTGAATTTGCTTATGGATTCGGGCATATAAATCCTGTTAAAGTAGATAATCCTGGACTAATATACCAAGCTTCTAAAGATGACTACATTAAGCTTCTATGCAGCTTAAGCTATACTTCAACCAAAATTGACCTGATATTAGGAGATAATAGTAGTTGCCCTAGTGGCAGCAATAAAGCATCACCAAGAGATTTCAACTATCCTTCAATGACTGCCAGAGTTTCTAGCAATGAATCCTTCAATGTTGGATTTCATCGAATAGTAACAAATGTTGGCCTTGCAAATTCTACATACAAATCCAAAATTTTACCAAACTTTAAACTCAATATGAGTGTGACACCTTCAGTTCTCTCATTCAAGTCCTTGAACGAAAACAAGTCTTTGGATGTGGTAGCAATTTACTAAATGAAACAATTGTGTCTGCCACTTTAGAATGCTATGATGGCATTCACAGTATGAGAAGTCCAATAGTTGTGCATACAATGTAATGAAGGTCAAAATCTATAGCATTTGTATTGTTTTACCAAACGAGGTTTTGGCAACTAAGTTCCTAGGAACTGTTTTGAGCTCTGATTTTTTTGGACTCCCTAAGTTTCCCTACTTGGCACATTACCTGCTAATTCTTGTGTGGCTGTTCATGGCCAATCTCCGGTCGCCTAACCAAATGCTTATGGAGGTCTCCTCCATGAACCAATCATTGGTTGGCCCCTCAAGGGCGGTGCAAACAATGGCTCAAGGCCAAAAGTTATCTTATGCACAAGCACTGGTGCTACCTACTTATGCTTCTGTACGCTCCTGTGAAGTGCCCATGTTTGTTGTTTCTGATATAGGAGGCTTTACCTCCATTAAAATCTCTCCTACTGCTTATGAGAGTAGAGTCAAAATGTGTGAGGCATCGCTAATTGGAAGATTGGTTTTGAACAAGGGTGATAAGCCCTGGAAGTTGGGTGATTTGAAAGATGCTCATTCGAAAGTATGGGGTTTGCATAATTCATCCGACTGATTTCTTTAGGGAAGGGCTTCTACCACATCATGTTGAAATCTACGGAAATAAAGATGGCTATTTGGAGCCGTGGAGAAATCGCTTTGAAGCCATGAGTGTTCATACTTCAGAAGTGGGTGCCAGATTTTGATCCTAATATTCAAAATCTATCTATGGAAAAAGTTTGGGTTAAGCTCTAATCTTTAACTTGGGAATACTGGGATCGTCAAATTCTAACGCACATTGCCTAAGGAATCGGAGCTCTAATTTGAATCGATGAGGCAACATTAGATGGGGATTTTGGCCATTTTGCGAGGATGCTAATTAATGTGGATTTGGTTAACAAGCTGCCTGACACTTTGAGAATAGAGAGGCCTAGTAAGACCTTTTGGATTGTTGTTTTTTTTTATGAGATCTTACCACTATTTTGTGGCACATGTGCAGTAATTGGTCATCGTTCGTATGATTGCCGTAAAAACATTAGACCGAATCAACAGCAGCAGGCTGTGACTAAGAAAGCTGGGAAAAATACCCCTCAGTCAGTATCAAAGGGCCGGTCAAGATAATGGAAACAATGGAGGAAGATTTCTCGTACTCCATTAGTCATACCAGTAAAACATATCATGGAGAGAATTAATAGGGAAATTGAGGGCTCCCGTTCTGCAATGGTTGCTATTGACAAAGCGGCGGTGTTTAAAGATGTTGTTGTAACTATTGCAGATGCTATAGATAAGGCTATTCTAGTAGAGGATGGTAGGCAAGTTACTCTAGTGCCTGAGATTGCACAAGTGTCTCCTATCGTATTAAATGGACAGAAGGCATATTGTGTTGCCGTTTTGAATAAGTCTTTACGTGAAGTTGTTGTAACTGAGCCGCCAACTGGTAATGTCGTAGAAGGTAATGCACAGGCTGAAACTTCAAATAATCTGCCGAACATGGGAATTATAGGACAAGATGAGAGGACTTCATAGTCTAATCAAGTTGATGCTAAGGATGATAATATTGCAGACTAGCATACTGTGGTTGGGACTAGGACATCTAAAGCCAAAAAGCAGGATCCCTTACCCTTCTATCCCAAAAGAGAGTGCAAAAAACCTGCTCGTTTTAGATTAATATTATGTAATGGAATTACAGGGGGTTTGGTAATGTGGAAGCTCAATGTGCTTTTTGGAATCATTATCAATGATATTCCCCTGACTTGGTTTGTATTGTGGAGCCTATGGTTCATTTTACTTCTATTTTGACTCAGTTTTGGAACTCTCTTGACTTGGACTTGGTGGCTTCTAATCCTAAGGCTTTGCCTTCATTATGGTTATTCAAAAAGAATTCTTTTCTGCCTATTTTAGCCTATATAGTAGAACAGTTTATTTCTATTGATTTTATTTCTCTTAGTACACAATAAAGACTCATTTTGTCTATGCTAGTGTTGATTGCAGTAGGAGATGATTATTGTGGCATGCCTTACGTGCCAATAGAATACCAGCTCAGCTCATTGTGGTGTTCTTGGAGATTTTAATGTCATTTTGGGAGCTCATGAGAAATTGAGAAGGCTGCCAAATGTAAGATCCTATGTTGATTTTCGATCTTGTTTGGAAGATTGCAACCTTAATAAAATCCCTTCTAAAGGGGCTTATTACATATGGAGTAAGGGAGGTATAGCTGGGAGAGTAGAGTGTAAGCTTGACAGAGCTTTGTGTTCGATGGATTTTATAAACTTATGGGGGAAATTATGTTGCAATGTGCTCTCTCAGCATTTTTCCAATTACAACCCGTTTTTGATTTCATGTGATGTCTCCCTCATGTAGGAAGGTCTATTTTCATATTTTAATCAATATGGACTAAAAATCTGGGCTTAAAGGTTTTGTTTCTACGGTTTGGTCAAGAGCTGAGGTAAATGGTAATCTAATGTAAGTAGTCTCAACTAAACTCCGTGCACTTATTGTTGCTTTACTAGCTGGAGAAAAAGTGTATTTGGTGATTTGAGTAAGAATTTTCAAATGGTACAAGAGAAGTTGGATAGCATTCACCAACATATTTCTACCGGGGGTGTTACGGATAGCCTTCATAATTAAGAGCTAGTAGCACATGAAGCTCTTAACCAATGTTTAAAGCATCAAAAAATGTTCTTTAGGGATAAAAGCAGAGTTAAGTGGCTAAAAGATGGAAACAAAAACTCTAATTTTTTTTTCATGCTTGTCATGCTCGTTGAAAAGCTAAACAAGGCTTACATTTTATTGCAAGTTAACGGTTCACTCACTTTTGATTCGAATGTCATTAAAGAGCACATTTTAGAGTTTTATCAGGCCTTATTTGAAAGAGATAACAGTGTTTGTGCTGTCAATGATGTTGCTAGGATTATTCTGAATATAGTGAGTAATAAAGAGAACTCTTCATTGATCTCTCTTCCTTCTGATGAGGTTATTAAAGACGCGATTTTGACATGGATACTGATAGCGTACCTAGCCCAGATGGTTTCTCATGTTTATTTTTTAGAACTTGTTGGGATATTGTTAGTGTTGAAGTGTGCTCAATGGTGAAATACTTCTATCTAACGGGTCACATTCACGCTGGTTGGAATTTAAGTAATATGGTGCTCATTCCAAAAATTGTAGCAGCCGACTCAATTATTCCATTCAGACTTATTGTGTTAAACAACTTTATCTTTAAAATTATTTCTCGCATTTTGGCTAACCATTTGTCAACTATTGCTACTAGGATTATATCCCCCCCAGCAATTCGAATTTCTCAAAGGATTGTCCATTACCGAATGTATTGCGTTGGGTTCTGAATTGCTAGACAAGAGGAATTTTGGGCCTAATATGACACTGAAAATTGACATTGTAAAGGCCTTTGACACCTTAGATTGGGATTTCATGATCATGGTGTCAAAGGCATTTGGGTTTTCCAGAATTTTTTGTGGCTAGGTTCGGTGCCTTTTCAAATGGCCAGGATTTCTGTTCTTGTAAATGGTCAGCCACATTGTTATTTTTCTTGTTCGTGTGGAGTTCGGTAAGGAGATCATCTTTCTCCCATACTTTTTTTTATCTTGCTAGTGATTATTTAAGCAGGAAATTGTTGTTGCTAGTTGATTCCGGGGAACTCACTCCTATTGCTAATCGTAAAGGTTCATTCCCCTCACACATCTTTTATGCCGATGATATTTTGTTCTTTTGTAAGTCTTTGATTAAAAATATTAAGGTAATTAGCAAAGTATTCAATGAATATGGCAGTTTTTTAGGGCAACAGGTAAGTTGGGATAAATCTTTCATCTTTTTTTAGAAACATGTCACTATTTGTAGAAGAGCTTTGTTATAAAAGAAGGTTGGCATGAAGCATAGAGAGCTTCCATTTACATATTTGGCTGTTCCATTATTTGTGGGAGCACCTACAAGGAAATGGCTTCAGCCTATTGCAAACAAAATCATAGCAAAGTTTGCGAATTGTAAAGGTAATTCATTATCCCAAGTTGGTCAGTTGGTGTTAATTAATTTCGTTATTTCCAGCTTTTATTACACTCTTTTGCTTTCTATAAGTGGCCTGCATCTCTCATTTGCTATTTGGAAAAGCACATCTGTAATTTTTTATGGTCTAGATCAGTGGACAAGAGGAAATTAGTCTTCGTCTCATGGAAAAAATGTTGTCTTCCGATAGAAGAGGAGGGAATTGGGCTAAAACCGTTGGGTGTTGTCAATGAATCTCTTCTTGGAAAGGCTACTTGGAATATCATTTCATCTACTAGCCTATTTTGTGACTACAACAAAAGCAAGTTTATAATTGACTTCTTATTGATGTGTTGTGGTTGATTGGGCGTCATAGTATTTTGAGTTTTTGGTATGCTCGGTGGATTAACCCCCTTTTGGTTATGCGTTTATGGCTGCAAGCCGTTAATCTGGATGCTAAAATTTCATACTTTTACATTAATGGCGAGTGGAGTATCCTTTAGTACTTTGAATTGGATTTTTCGGGTGTTGCAACGGATATTCTCAATATTAAAGGGCTAGCTAATTCAGAGAAAGACTAGTGCATTTGGACTCAATCAATGGATGGTTAAGTCTCTTGTAAGTTATTATATAATAAATGGCATAGAACAGCACCTGCAAACCCATAATAGAAGCATTTCTGGACTAAATATATACCTCCATCGTACTCTTTAATATGTTGGAGAGCAATTAATAGCAAGTTACCTACGAAGGATAATATTTTGAGCAAAGGTATTCAATTGGTTTCATTGTGTAGATTGTGTAGGAATAATGTTGAGACGCATGACCATCTTTTCCTCTCTTGCAATTTTGCTGAAACGGTGTGGAATCCGTTGGCTTCAACTTTTGGTTGTATACTGCATCGTTCTACTTCCCTAGACAAATTTTTTTTAAAGCTTTCAGAGTTCCCTTCAATCCATAATTAATTGCTTTATGGAGAGCGGCTATAATTAATGTGATTTGGCTTATTTGGAAGACTCGTAACGAAGCAATTTTCGATGACAGGACTCCAGATTTGCACCAATTCCTTCATTGTATATGGCACTCAATTGTGGTGTGTAGTTCATTTAAAGTTGGATACATGTTCAATAGTGTCAGTGATCTTCAAGTTCTTAATCATTTTAACATAAGGGGCATTCCTAGAAAAGCCCCAACTATTGTATCGATTATATGGAAAAATCCTCATCCTAAATCCTCATCCTAATTGGGTGAAAGTTAACACGGATGGGTCATTTTCATCAAATAAATCAGGTGGAGGTGGTGTGTGCAGGAACACTAGTGGTTACACTATTGGGTGCTATGCTTTTCCAACAAGTAATGCTCCAGCATTTGTAGCTGAACTTCAGGCAGCAATTTTCTCTATTCGAAAAGCATGGGATTATGGTTGGCATAATTTATGGGTTGAGAGCAATTTTGTTAATGTAGTAAGCCTCATCAAGTCAAGATCTGAAAAAGGTTCCTTGGTTCTTACAAGTTGAATGGTGATATTACTTGCAGTTAATGTGTTCTATGCAGGTGGTGAGCTCTCATATTTACAGAGAAGGAAACCTACTTGTAGATAAACCTGCTAATTTTGGTCGGTAAGTGAATCATCTTCATTGGTGGCCTTTGATTGCACCTATTTGTATATCTCTTCTTTATGATGATTTTTGTAGAAGAGAGCATTTTCATTTTGTATAGCTCTCTTTTTTGTTTTAGCCTTGTCGTGGTACTATTGATTTTTTTTTCTTTTTGATTAACAATATTTCAATGCTTAAGAACATGAAGAGGTCATTATGGTAGTGCCAACCTAATTGGGATAGTCTGGTGTGATCACTGATTCTTAAAGCATTGTATTTAAAAAAAAAGTATTATTTTACCAAACACATTGATTTCATTAACGAGTAAGATCTACATTTCCTTGCACTACCTAGTGTATTCCGTAGAGCAAGTCTATCACTATATACAAACATCTTATCATTTGCAATTGAAAGAAGTAAAACCATTATAAGAACTATATATTTAAGATCCACTTCAAAAACAATTGTGGGAAAATATGATTGTGGCATCCATTCTAGGCTTTCTATATTATCATCTAGGATAATCAACTTGAGGTGAGATCTCATTTCCATGGAACTCTTGACATGATCCATGATGAAACATGAACTATAAATAACATTGCAAAATTATTTTGAATAGCATCTGATTTCACTTGCAACAAAAGAATCATTTCAGTGATTAATCCAAGCATAAATTTTATCATTGCTCTCTGTCTTGACATTGTTTCACACCTGCAGCATGAACATTTAGGGTTTCATGCATTAAGTGAATGTAAAATCCTATGAATGTTCATAATACTGGGAATATGAAATACAAGAAATGTTAAAATATTGTATAAGAAAAGTGAGAGAATATTATATTCCCACCTCCTATGTGGGATTTCAATTTCCATATAAATGAGTGATTGTAAAATCTATAGATTGTGCATTCTAAAAAAAAGAAACCAAACGATGGAATTTAACACAACCCATATGATGCATGTGGGTCTTGGCCAACGCTGGGTTTGAATGACTCTGGTTGAGCTGGATCTAGCCTGCATAGAAAGATATTGGTTAGGGGTGGCCGGACGTTGTGTCCGGCGATAGCCCTCTGATGCTCTATTCAGTGATGGGTTTAAACTTAAATGGAACAGTATAAGTGTTGTAAAGAAAGTATTACCTCATCAGAGTTGCTGAGGTTTGTATTTATAGGGTGAAAACCTGTTGAAGGGGACACATGTCAGTCCCAGACACTTTGCAGTGTACCTCTCCATGGGGCCTGTGACACCTATCTGTTGTAGGACTAGAGCCCTGAAGGCCACAAAGGGGCAAAGCTTGTTGTGAGCCTTGGGTTCAGGTAGGACTGGATGCTACAGAGTTTAGTCAGAATCCAAGGATGTTGTTGGAGCTGAACCAGGCCAAGGCTAAGCAGTATCAATTATCCCCTTGAAGCATCAGCACTCGAAGGCTTTGTAGCTCAAAGAGTGCTTAGTTGAATATGGTAGGCTCACTGATGGAGGCCTTGGGCTTGCTGAGCGAGGCCTTGGTCTCGCTGATGGAGGCCTTAGGCTATCCGATGCTAGGGTGTAGATGGAGGAAATGGAGGAATCTCCTGAAGTACCATTGGTCTAGAAGAGGGGGCCATCTTCCATTATTGTATCATCTAAGGGGAGGCTCAAGGAGAGAAAGTTGAAGCAGCTTTGAAAGGCAAATGAGGTCACTGTTGAGGGTCCTACACCACAAGGGACTCCATTCTAACTAGGGAAGCCTCAAAATCATGAGTTGAGTGTCTGAAGTGACCTGATTGATAGGTTAGTAAGGGTGGATGTGGAGTTCACCCAAGTCCACGTGCAAGTTATGAGCTTCCTGGATGAGGTGGTGCCTAACTTCGGCAAGTTTCATAAGCTTGTCAGCCAATACTTCCAGCATGTGGTGTTGGTCAAGGATGGGGCAACATTGGTGTCTCAGTACAAGAGCTTCCTGTGGCTAAGTCCTACCGAGGCTTTCAAGAAGTTGGAGCAATGGAGTGCATTGACCCCTACTGACATCTCCAAGGGTGTCAAGGCTGCAATGTCTTTGAAAGCTTTCATGGTGTGAAGTTTGTCTTCAAGGATGCTCTCTCCTGCTCCAATCTCCGAGCCAGTTGTTCCTGTGGAGGCATCAGCTCCTGAGCCTTCGCCTAAAGGTATATTATTCCTTGCATTTTTTTTACTAACACTTGTACTTTTTTGCTTTTTATAGCTAAGAGGGCAAAGGCTAGTGCCTACTCCAATTCGGTTCCTGTTGAGCCCAAGCCTATTATGCCTGAGCCTATTGGCTTGAGGGGCCTGATGGAGGAGGGCTCGTTTGAAGCCTTGGAGGTAATGATCAGGCAAGCTAGGCCCTTCGAGGCTGCTCTAGTAATCGAAGAAGCTAAAATGATCCTGCCTAAGGAGGCTACTGAGGTCGAGGCAGAACCTGTTGAAGCCCCTGTAGGTGGGGGGAGGTTACACATTGACTTGTGTGGTGAAACCCTCTCCATCTCTTCAGCATATAAGGGGAACCTTGGCCTGAACTTCCCCTCCGATCTGCCAATGAGGGATGACATGCCCATGGGGGACGATCTTCCAATGGACGCTGGCTCTTCCGGGCTGCCGAGCTTAGTCCTCTCAAGACACCAAGTTCCTCATGCTGTTAAGGTAAAATGTTTGTCACTTGTATAATTTTTATTTTATTCTGCTTCATGTTTCTAACTTTTCCTTTTTCTTCCTTTTCAGGAGGCAACAGACCACTTTAATCGACTGTTGTGGGAACTGGAAGAAAGCAAGGCCTCAAATG